>BGPR01023345.1:0-24309 GCA_013235015.1 Araneus ventricosus | reverse complement strand
GACATTTTATTCTGAATAAAATAAAATAACACCAGCGGTATTTACGATATGGATGATTCTGATGAAAGAAGTGTGGCATTGCATGAAAAGAACAATAAATCGAAGCGATTAACTGGAATTCCTTCAAGATTCCTCATACCAATAAGGCAAGCGGGACGGTTATCCCAGCGAATTCAGTGTGTTCTCAAGCAGACTAAGACAAGACCAAATCCCATTTCAAACGAAAGTACTCAGAATTTTCTATTGCGATTATGTATACCTCTAACTTTGCTTAACTAAAACTACAGTTGCGTGTAAATGCATACAATAAATTCGGACAAAAAATATTCCGAAATGTACACCATATTTTCAGTCAGAGGGAGTCGCTTATCTTACGAAATTCCTTAATCACAACATTATAAATTCTCTGATTGGAAAAATTTTAAAATGTGTCTCATTACTTCCAATAGGATGAAGTTTAGACAACAAATATTCCAAAATTCCTTTGTTAAGCATTTCGTTTCTAGAAAGCACGAATAACTTCTACAGATGCACAAGTGACTCGGAACTCATGGACAAAACTTCAAGGGTTGGTAGACTATATTACAACAATTTTTGTATTTCAATGTACGAGCACTTGTGACTCGTTGAAGCATAAAGCCACGAAATAGACTCGAAAGTAAATTGGTTTCCTGGCAGCATCGTCTCTTCACTGCGAAGTTTACAATAATAGTTCCAAACTCCATCCACCAACAGTAACGCATGCTTTGCTGCGGCGATTTGGCGAACAATTTCAAGTTTAGTTATATTAACGTCCAGTTTTCACGCAACACGAGGACTATTTTGAAGCGGACCCGAAATTTTTAGCCGCGGTCAGATGACAAGAACGACACCTGAGCTGGTACACATCTTCTCCAAACTTCCGCACCACACCAGAGGAAGGGCGTCTCACCCACAACGCCCATTATGTCGGATTTTCAGTGGAATTGGGTTGTGAAATTGGTAAGAAACATCGTACATGTTTGAAAGATATCGAAGACAGTAAACATTTTGGTTTTTCCTTTGAAAAAAGAAATAGTTGAAAAAAACTAATTTTTTAATATAATTGAATCGCACCATATGACCAATAACCGCATGAGTCAATAATATGAAAATACCGAGAGCTTTAAAAAATTGACTAGTTTTTAAATCAATGATTTTTTTTTCACCTGATAGATTTGCATACATATCATGTGACTTTACTTGTCACTTGTGAATTTTTCACACATTTTGTACATATCCCTATAGAATGTGAAAACAGCAGAAACGCAATTTTGAAAAATAAATAAATAAAATAACTCATCTTGCTTCTGCATTCAACGAATCAGTTGTATCTTCCACTTATATCACTGACCATATCAATTTTATATACCATTTAGAAACGAATGGTAAATGATTTGTCGAAAACATCTGCTTGTACAGATATTTAATAAATCGTCCTACAGATATTAGCGATTCATAAAGTACTCCACTTGGGAATGATCCTCATGCCTAAAAACAAAATAATTGGCGAATAATTTTTAATTCTTATATATTTACAGATATTAGCGATTCGTAAAGTACGCTACTTGGGAATGATCCTCATGCCTAAAAACAAAATAATTGGCGAATAATTTTTAATTCTTACATATTTACAGATATTAGCGATTCGTAAAGTACGCTACTTGGGAATGATCCTCATGCCTGAAAATAAAATAATTGGTGAATAATTTTTAATTCTTATATATTTACAGATATTGGCGATTCGTAAAGTACTCTACTTGGGAATGATCCTCATACCTAAAAATAAAATATTTGGCGAATAATTTTTAATTCTTATATATTTACAGATATTAGCGATTCGTAAAGTACGCTACTTGGGAATGATCCTCATGCCTAAAAACAAAATAATTGGCGAATAATTTTTAATTCTTATATATTTACAGATATTAGTGATTCGTAAAGTACGCTACTTGGGAATGATCCTCATGCCTAAAAGCAAAATACTTGGCGAATAATTTTTAATTCTTATATATTTACAGATATTAGTGATTCGTAAAGTACGCTACTTGGGAATGATCCTCATGCCTAAAAGCAAAATACTTGGCGAATAATTTTTAATTCTTATATATTTACATATATTAGCGATTCGTAAAGTACTCTACTTGGGAATGATCCTCACGTCTGAAAACAAAATGACTGGCGAATAGTTCTCAATTCTTATATTCAAAGGAGACAGGGAGAGAAAGCCACCGAAAAGGAACAGAAAAAATTCCCCTAAAATAGCAATATTTCTGGCAGCAGCGGAGTGACACGTTGCAAAAGGAAAGAAATCCTCCTTTTTTATCTCTCTCACTCTCTCTTCTTGGCGGAGAGTGCTAAACGGAGAACTTCAGTGAATCGTTTAAAAGTCATTAGAGGCTCGTGCAATGCTAAATAGTCGGTCTGCACAAAAACGCGCATCTTTTAGGGTTGTCCCTTGGCGACGGCAAAAAGGGGCGCCAAACCTCCGCTCCATCTCGCCAAAGAAGGGGGAAAGAACCTCTCTTCCTACCTTCGACTAACCTCTTTCCATTCTTTTTACACCTGCTCTTGCAAAGAATATCTGAAACGAATGGCGAAATAGTCTTAACTCATTGAGAATGATGGGTCACGCAGGGATATTCAAAAGGTCAATGATGGGTTACGCAGGGATATTCAAAAGGACGAATAAAGCATTTTAAAGTGAAGTGATGAGAGAAATATGTGGGATGCAGTTACGTACTTTTTGAGAACTGTTTAAATTCGTAGCCGTTACAAATTACAGTTCAACTGATGATTTATAATGAATTAGTTTAATTTAAAACGAATTTAATAAAAGCAATTTTTAAAACACACTTCTATTATTGCACCAAAAATTAGAAATTTTTATAGTTTTAATTTGTTTTAACTGTGAGGTCTAAAATTTATATCTATTAATTTCATTAATTATTTCATTAAACTTGCTTATTTAATTTATTATTTAATTCATATTTTTTATTTTAAGGAATTTATACCTTGTAGTCTTTAATTTAGACTTCATCATTATATATATTATGGAAGAAGTTTTATGTCAATTTTTTTCTCAAATTTTCTGTCAGATGGCGCCACTCGTAGTCAATCAAAATTTAATTAAATTCATCGATTAACTGAAAATGTAGTATATTTTCATCGAGAACAGATAGTGTAAAAAATTTCAGTAACGACAAGGCCAACATATCAGGAAGTGAGCGATAAATAGATTGCATAATTTCATTTTTATGAAAATGAAATGAGTCAAGTTAAATAGTTAACTGTTTAACAAAATAATCGAGCCAGCAAGCATTTGTTTGGGCTCGCTCCTCTGTCTGGTTCACTTCTTAAAACTGATACTGAATAGAGACCTTCGCTCGAGAGTCAGCCAAGCACGAACTAGCTGCGCTTATATAAAGTAATTAAAGGCCGCAGAATAAAGGTCCAAAACTGCTCCGAAATTCTACCGTTTGCTTCATTTAATTTCCCGAATTTCGACTCTATTCATTTTAAGTAAGTGCAAGAGAATTCTCCTTCCAAACGCTTGCTATGAAGTGACCAGGAGTTCCGAATCAGCTTCTACAATCCGGATTTTCGACTCTCGGCCCCGAATTGAGCAGAAACGTCCTAAATTTGAATTAAATGCCCCCGATTGTTCCGTTTTTCTATTTGAGGAATTTTCTGCTTCTGAAGAATCTGAAGAATTTTCTTCCCAACATTTATTGGAGATATAAGGGTCTATTCTGGTACCCCCGGTTGGGGTGGGGTCGGGTGTTAAGGTGCGGAACCCAACCCAACCGGTGATACCAGAATAGACCCCATAGTTTTCACTCTAGTCTTACAGACCTGATCGTGGTGCTCACGTGTATTTGATTAAAATCACCTCACCGTAGGAAAGCTGCACTTCGTGACATACACTCACAAGGGGAGGGCATGACTTGGGAAATTCAGTTCGAGGTGATACTTGGTTTATTAATAGTACACCTTTAGGGTATTCACCCATAAGTATAATAAGTAGTGCAATTCAGAGAAAAAGGCCCTCAAATTGTCGGCACCGTTTATATACCACTAAGATGCCGTCTGTGGCCATTGCTTGTATGATAGAAGTATGTGTGCGTGTGTATTTTAATTAAACAAACTTTTCAAAATGTTCATTTCAGTGAATCAAAATTTGTTTCAGTAAAGGTATAATTTTAATGATATCGTAATTAAAACTGTTAATTAATAATATCTAATATTTAGCTAAAGATAGTGTTAAATTTAGCCTAACTGGGCTTCATTAAATACCATTATCATACCTTAATTAATACGTTGGATTTAAATATTGATTTGGGGGTTTTGGTCAGTTGGGATTTCGGTTGTCGGAATGACAACGCAGACCACTCTGTGCTTTTATCACATAAGGATGAAAACAGTATGCATGATTTGTTTCATTACGCGCATTTATAGGCAATAGGGCTACAAAGAGTCTTTCGCTCTAAAGTTTTAAGTATCATCAAAACGGACGAGTTTTCTGTTCTGTTTATTTGGGGTAACGTTGAAGTTCCTCTACACTGACAGATTTCCGGTGTAATGCTACGTCAGTGGGAATATTCAGTTTCAACACTCTGCTTGAAGATGTTAATTAATATTTAGAGTAGAGTTTTTTAATGTCATGGCTCTCACTCTTCTATAATACAAGCATTGTTGATAAATTTATAGTCTGCCAGTGTAATCAGCGTTCGATCTTGCATGCATTTTTTAATAGTTCTTGATATTAATAATTTTAAATTACGTTAGCAATTTATAACTATTTTTTATTAAAACATTAATCATTCTTATGCAGAAAATAATTAGGTTTGTTTATTCATATGATTCTTGAATTATAGTTATTATTTAATTTTTAAATCGTCAAATAATACTTGATAGTTAGTAATGAATAATATTTATTAATAATTAAGCAATAGTTAATAATAAAATAATAGCTATTAACTATTTAACTGTTATTTATTATTAAAAACAACCAAAGTTTTAAATTTCCTTCCCAACAAATCTCTTGAAGAAATGTTACTCTTGTAAACAGTCATCATTTATTAATCGTGCAAAATCTATTTTTGTTTCTATTATTTTTGTGATAATTATTATTTCGGTTCTTGTATGCAAATAAAAATTAATAAATTCAGAAAAATTTCAAAAATTTACTGACAAAAACTAAATGAATTTTTTTTCATGATGAGAATAACTATAGTTAGTGCTTGTCACCATAAAAAATTGAATTTTTAATCATTAAGCTGTTTAAAAATATAATTATAACTTTAATTGAAGTATCGTGAGAATAAACAATAGTGATAAAAATGATATCTTGAAAAATATAATAAAGATTATTAATATTTTTATAAAAAATATTTATAAATTATTAATTTGATTTTAAATTATTGAGATCAAAAATTAATTTGATAAAAGAAAGAAGAAAAAAATAACGGATTCAAGATCGCATCCTGACAACACTACGCAGCTGTCAGACTAGTACTTACTTAGTTGTTGCTCAACAGCGACAACTTACCGATATATAAACAACCTCGAAAGTTTGAAGGCTATTTTCTCGGAACTGTTTTGCCATTGCGCTTTAATATATTAATTGGTGGCGGGGGTGGTGACCCTGGCTGGAATGGGCGATGCACGTCTGGAGTTTTTTCTCCTGGCAGGGTCACCCAAGGCGTGAAGGCCATTCCATTATACCCAGCTAAAGCATAAAGGCAATGGACAACGTCAGACTTCTTCCCTAGGGCGTCCAAGGTCTACTGCCAACAGAAGCTGCACTCTCCTCCTTTACCGTGAATCGTTCGCCTCTTTGGAAGCCCTGCGCTGGTTCGTGATTTTCTGTGGGCGAGCGGACTCTTGGACTTGGTCTAGCTGAGGATTAGAACAAGTGGGATAAGAAACAACAACATATTAATGGGTAAACACCCTAAAGGTATAGTCTCATCCCGATCTGAAGAGTCCTTCTCTTAACATTCGACTATAAGTTTCGTTTCCACCAGTGGCGAATCCAGGGGAGGGGCTATCGGGCTGCAGCCCCACCAGAGCTAAACCAAAATTCTCGATTTAATTTAAAATCACTACAACTGTTTGATCTTAATTTTCATTTTAAAAGAATAGTAATAAAATCGTAACAACATTGCTTTCTGACTTGACAGGCTCGAAAATTTTCCTACTACAAAATTTTTATGACCTCATCCCCCCCCAGACCCGAATCCAGGATTCGCCACTGGTTTCCACTAACACCTTCTGCCGACAAAGGTTGGATGACTGCGTGCTGCACGTGTTTGGAGGAATCATGGCATGACATAACATGCTTTGTCATGTTTCACTCAACGACACACCATCGGTAATCTTTCCATATCAGATTTCTACCGAAATTCACTACCATCTGCCAGATAAATCTCAAAGTTGCACCACGTGGAATAACTTCTGACATTTCAAAGTTCTTCCACGTGGAATAGCATTTGCACAGCGAAAGTTGACAGTTGTTATTCACTTCTTGGGGTTCCTTTGGTATCCTATGTCATGTTTATTTTCACTCTCTTGGATGCAAAGTGTAGAAAGAGAGAGTATTGTAACCATCAAGAAATTCGGCCTCCAGATGTTCGCAAATCTCCTCATTTTAGACATTTTGGAGATAAGATATCAAAATACTACCTTATGAGAGTTCATTATTTTTAACTTTCTTAACTGGCGGAGGAGGGAAAAAAAGAAGGGATTGATAGGGAAAAAAAGGGATGCGAGTGATACATCGCCATTCCTGGTAGTCCTGTGTCTGGTCCAACAGCAAGCTATTGATTGGGGATTGATTCGAAGCGAAACTCCATTTGTCGGGGTCAGCGTTGCGTGTAATGCTTTTGCCTCCGAATCTAGCTGCCGTACAATTACATCGGGAAACGGGGGTCAGGACCCCCGGAACGCCTGGCCTCCACGGTCCTCGGAGGGGGAAAAAATCGCGCGGAGGGGGGGAAGCAGTTAGAGACAACAGTTTCCCCTTTTTTGCGGGAGGAGATTTGAAATCCCAGTTTCGATGTCTGTGCCACACACAGATTAAGTGCTCTAAAAAAATGCCTTCTCCTTTCAGTAGGTCCAAGATGTGTCTCGCGTGCTTTTTGCGACGCGTGTAAAGAGCATGATTCGTCGAACCAGGGCCAGATTATGAAATAGGTAAAGTGGGCAATTGCCTAGAAGACCCACAAATTCTTTTTGCGGGTCTAAGTGATTTTTTGCATTATTTTCAGGGTAATTTAATTTCGAGCTTTCGTTTAATTTACAAGAGACGTGTACTAGAACTTACTCAAATTATGAACAACAATCGCTTAAATCTCGGAACATTTGTCTTAGGATTTTTTTTAATGCTTCCAAATTTATTGCAGATCACTATGATCAATTTTTCTTGCATTTGTCTGACTGACACGCAAATCGATAGCTCTGGCAAAATTTGTATTAGAATATTTAGATAGCGTTAAATTTTTTTTTGTTTCAAATTACTTTTAAATTTAATCAACAAATTCCCTTGAGGCTAATCCTCAACCAAATTTATTCATAATATTTTTTGCTTGAATATATATAAACTAGAAAATCCCCGACATGGTATGGCGGCTGCAAATTGCCTCTTCATTCGAGAGATTTCCCGTAAAATCTGACGTGTTTAAATAGATATAAATGCGAGAGAAATGTTTAACATTGATTGAAAACAAATAAAACAAACATATGTATCATGACAGGAAATATATTTTTTTATTTACATATTTCTTTATTCAAAATACCTCTTGGTAAACAACATTCAGTGTGAAGTATTTTTCGGTGTTTAATAATTGCCCTTGTACTTCAGATGTCTTTTGTAAGTTTTGACGGCGAGCTTGAGCTTGATCGGGAGTTTTTCTTTCGATGCGGCGACTATGAGCTCCTGCATCTCTTTCTCGGCGAGCTTAAGATTTGAGCTGGAGTTCCGACTTCGATACGTCTTTTATAAGCGGCTGCATCTACTACACGAATCCTGTCCAGCAATTCCTGGCTTTGCCTCGCTAACCATCTTGCTTTCCTTTCCTTTGTCATCCGCCGTCTTTTTGCGATGGCTTCTTCGTCGGTATTCATCGTAAAAAATACTGTAAACTAATTCATGATTGTAAAGTATCAAATTATAGTAAAAAATATATACACAATAATTCAATAAGCATGAAATTCTCAGCTTGTCAAACGTAAGTCAAAAGTTGAAATTTCAAAGGAATTCTTTTTCGAAATCCTAATCAAATCAAAGCACTTCTCCGCTTGTCAAACATTGCCAAAAATATTATCAAATTATATCATCACGATTGCAATAAATAATAAGATGCATCGTGGCGTCTATATCACGCGCATGTTATACCACTGACGTAACTTACTATTTTCTATTAAAAAACGGAAATTAATTTGAAATGTAGGATTAATATAATTTAAAATTTCTCGTTAATTATTGATCGTAGCGAGATAAATTTTATATCAGACGACAGAAAATTTTATTTCACTATTTTAGAGCTATTAAATTTGAAATTAGAACGACAGTTACTCTTTTAAATTTAAAATGACTGAAATTTAGGTGCTCTAATGAAATAATGCTGTTTAACGTCTCGCAGTGCTATGGCACGAGTTTTATTGTTGGTGACGTCAGAGCGTTGCCGAGAGACAGATTTGGGGTATTATATTAGTAATATTGTATTCTATATTATTGCTGCAATGAATTAAATGTTTCTTTTATTTATGATATTTTTTAGCTTCAATTTATGTTTGTCCTCCTTTTGTTGCAGCTGATGTTCGGGCTAAAGTTGGTCACCTTATTATTAACCAAGAGCTATTGCGAACGCTGCTACGAAAATATCCCATTATTATTCAGCAGGATTTAACATTATTATGTTTATAGGCTGGATGCTCGCAGTAAATTTGATTTGATTTCTCTCTACAAGGCAGACTGTTGGACCTACAGCAGCCAAATTTAACACGCAGCTACTTTTTGGGTAGTATATGCACACAAAGAAATGGTTTAACAAAATTTTTAGTAGATTTTAAATGAATTAAAAATATACTGAAATTTTAATGTTTTTCCGCAATAACTTTGGAGCATACAATTGAACAAACACTATTTTTGCACCATTTTAAAATTCAAAAAATTAACTTCTCATTGATGCCAATTTTGTTTCCGTAAATTTTTTTCAAATTTTAATAATTTTGAGAATATTTAAAGTATATTCTACAAAAATATTTTTTTCATTTAGTTACTTCTTGTACATTATTTATTACTAAGTAAGACTGAAATCAGAAAACCGATAAGAGAATCAACCCATTATTGAGGCTGTGACTATCAAGAACCGAAGCATTCCTGGTTTGGGCTACGAAAGGACGGGGTGGATTTCTGAAATCCACAGCCAATTTGAAATAGGGAATTCTTCAAACTCCATTGGAGAAGTTCGTCATTTTGCCAAGAGGAAGACAATATCAACTGAGAATGGGCTATATTAACCCTTTCTAAGGTCGTGGCAAGTATACTTGCCACCGATTTCTTGGATTTTTAAATGCAATTTTTAAGATTGGCGTAAGTTCTCGCCAAGTTTTTCGATGAAATAAAAGCCTAGATATACCAATTTAAGGTTGGCGTAAGTTCTCGCCAAATTTTTCGATGAAACAAAAGCCTAGATGTTCCAATTTAAGGTTGGCGTAAGTTCTCGCCAAATTTTTCGATGAAACAAAAGCCTAGGTGTTCCGATTTCTTAGCTCAAACCATAACGAAGCGTCTTGATTTGGTAATCAATTATTAATTAATTAAGAACAATCAATGCCATCCAATAAGCTGAATGAATTTCTTTTCTTAAATTAATCTCGCTTCCTAAGTTATTTTGTTATACCACTACTAGAAAAATGACCCTTTGAAGGGTTAAAATGTATTGAACAATCACGTTAGAAAAATATTGGTCTTAAAAACACTTGAAGTAATCTTGCTTTACATTTTCCACTGTTCAATCTCCTAATGAAGGAATATTCTTCCAGATTGGAATCCAGGTCTTCCCGCCATCATTTCCGAATGGAGCGGTATTTTTACAACAAAGCGGAGGACTCCCCCATCTTTCAACAGGGAGCCGGGCGAATCGAAACCACTGACGAATGCCTCCTTTTCACTTGAGGCACAGCCCCCCTTCTTCGCGAACTTATTTCTCCTCCTTTAAATCTCTGCGAGGAGATGAGTCCCAGGTAGGAGCGAAGAGAAAGAAAGGAGGGGGATTTCTGAGATCCACTCCACCCCGTAGCATATGCATAGCGCAGAAAATTCAGCTACGCGCGGATAGTTTTAAAGTCATTTAGTTTCAAAGGGACACTATGGAAATTCAAATGACGGAAGAGGAAGGATGCATCATAAATAGATGAGGCCAGCCAGAAAATAGCTCCCCCTCATTAGCATGAAAATTACCTTCGGCGAGGAAGCGCCACCCCGCCCTCCCCCCTCCCCCCCCCCCCCTTATTGATCTGGACCGCTCCGGCGTTTGTCTCGTCTTAAACACGCGTCCTGGAGCCTTCTTTCACGGATCACGGGATGATCCGCTCCCGCAATAATCGATTATGCCTGCTATGGACACCTTCCCTTTTTTCTTTCGGTAATGAAGTGTGAGGCTGGGAACACACCTGTGTGGGAGGAGGCTGCTGAATATTCAGAACACCACTGTTTTGGAATCGATCCCCGAGTTCAGAGATATTTTTACGAGGAGGATCAATGCTATCGAAAAAGGCATTTTAAGACAGTCTTCAATGGTAATTCTTTAGTGAAGAATGCCATACGAATCGGGATTGTTCTTCTAAACGTCCGGATTCGTCTCTCCCGGATTCCGTTCATCATTTTCGTCATAGTTATCATGATTTTCATTCCTTTTTTTCTAATAATTTCCGGATTCATTCATTCAGTTAAGAATTCCATATGAATCATAATTGTTCTTCTAAACATCCGGATTCCGTTCATCATTTTCGCCATAGTTATCATGATTTTCATTCCTTTTTTTTTAATAATTTCCGGATTCATTCATTCAGTTAAGAATTCCATATGAATCATAATTGTTCTTTTTAACATTCGGATATATTTCATTTTTTTTTTCATTCCAGATTTCCATTTCCGAATTCATTGTTTTTAAGACCATCGAACAGTCATTGATGGCAATTCTTTACTATAGAATGCCATACATAATCCGAATTCATTTCAAAACTCAAGACCGTGGTGTTAAGGTTGCCATTCGCTTTGATTTTTGTAAATGGCCTATTGCCCCCCAGGGGGGGGGGGAAGGAATATATCTTAAATACTTTTTTTTAAAACAGTTTGTAAAAACACACATTCAGCAGCGTACTAAAAAGAATATTTTTTGTTCTAATTATTTTCTACTTTTTAGTTTTTTAATTCCAAATCATTATTTTAAATTTAATAGAATGTTGAAGTCATTTTTTTTCTATTTCCACTATCAGATGGCGCCACTCATGTGGAATGAAAATTTAATTATTATTATTTTCATCGACAACACACAGGTGCACAAAATTTCTAGCACATCAGAACGTGAATCAAAAGTCGATTGCAAAATTACATTTTTACAAAAGTGAAACAAGTCAAGTTAAACAAAAGAGCTTAAATTTAAAAAACGTAAGTAGGAGTGCATAAGTACAAAAAAGTGTCGATTCAATTTTCTGTGGGCATATATGCGTATATTACGATTAAAATAAACAATCCGGTTAGTATGAATAAGAGCTGGTTATTATTAATAATTACCGATTAATTGCATGTACTGTAACATATATTATAAAAGCTTGATTTAATTCTTGAATCTCGTTCTGAAATAGCTTCGACGACGTTTCATTCCTTACCGTCATCAAAATGTTTTTTCAAACACAGAATTGAAGATATCCTCATGAGAGTAAAATTGATGTTTCCGATCTGCGGTCTTTATCACTTACGTAACTGTCATAAGTTCAGAGAGATATAAATATATATACAATCAATTGTGATTTTTTGTAATCGGCTTAGGTAGACAAAAAATGGATGGATACCAGAAAAAAAATTAAGCATTTTAGCAACCTAAAAATAAGAAAAATTTTGAAAAAAATTTCAGACAGTATATAACGAAATTAAATTAATTTAAGCTAAATTTCCCCCAAAACCAAAGAAGAATTTCTGCGACGTAAATCATTCCAACGTATCGCGTGACTACACGCTATTTAAGCGGAAGGCAAGTTTGTTAAGAGAACGGAATTTTTATTTTATTTGTTTGCTTTTAGATTTGAGGGGGAAATGATGCATAAGTTTTTAAAATTTTTAATTTTTATTTTACTTTATTTTTATTTATTTATGTTTTTAGATTTAAAGTGAAAAAATGGTGGATTATTTTCCAGAATTTTCGGTTATTTTGGGAAACGCAAGTTTAAAGAGAATAGGGACTCTATTTTCAAATTATTTTTCATAGAAAAAAATCCAAGATTAAAGTTTTAAACCGTTTCTTTACGCACGTATTTTATTAGTTGGAGTAGATTTTAATGTGCTCGATTTATTTAGACAGATTAAATTTAGTAGATTTTAATATGCAAGTGATTTTTTGGAAACAGGTAGGTGCAATCGGTATCTACTTAAATTCTACACGGTTGAATTTTCTACGGGAAAAATGATCTTATTTGATAATGGCAGTGACATTTACTTCACAGTAAAATATCGATCAAAGATAAATTCCAATAAGTAACATAATAAATAATAAAAATGATTGCATAAAACGAATCAAACTATACGTAGTGAATAATAAATTTTTGAATAATGAATATTAAAAAACACTTAATAAATTTCAAAAAATTCAATATATTATAGATATTTAATACAAATGGTATATAACATTTTACATGCAAATTTTGCCTCAATATTATACTATAGATCCAACAAGATTCATGTTAAAATTACAAATATTAGACTTAGATTTGCTATTCAATCAATCAAAATTCCTGAGTTTCATCCAATTCAGAGTTGCATTGCTACTGAGTTTTGCTCCCAGACATGTTTTATTACGACCATGTTTTTCCCAATATTCTTTTTCCATTTTAGTTACTTGGATATTTTAGAATCTCATTGGGACTATCTAACAAGGCATAGCCTTCCCCATGGTGTCATAATAAATTTTTCCTTATTATCAATATAAAAAATTAGACCTATATTTACAATTCAATCGATTATTATTTCTGAGTTTTATCCGATTCAGAGTTGTATTGCTACTGAGTTTTGCTCCCAGACGTATTTTATTGCGACCATGTTTCTCCCGATATTCTTTTTCCATTTTAGTTGCTTGGATATTTTAGAATCTCATTGGAGACTATTTAACAAGGATCTTCCCCATGGTGCCATCATAAATTTTTCCTTATTATCAATATAAAAAATGTTTATTTTACCCTTTCCATGCGTATTGCGAGTCGGATGAGTTGTTGATGATAGATTGATTGGAATTAGTAGAAATAGCGACCAAACATTTAAAAAAGTTGAGAAATGTATACACATGCGCTTAACACATCTGAAGCGGGAAACGAGTAAACTCATTTTGAGCATACGAATGCACATACAATCTAGAAATTTGTGCAATTTTGCGAATTGCAAAAAATCGCCAGCTATATGATGAGCGTTTGGCGAGAAAACACCCGCTTAAGATGTGCTAAAACGCAGAGTAACTCAAAATGATTGCAAAAATAATTGCATAAAACGGATTAAATGGTCTCAAAATGGCTACTATTTCCTTAACAATGATAGGAATAAAAAATTTGAGCGCAGTACAGAAGGAAACTTATAATGAAGTTTGCTTGAATAATAACCGGAGAGTTCGGAGTTAAACTGAATGGAATCCGTGTTTTGCTGCCATGGTAGTGTAGAAATGTTATTTTTTCTGTGTAACAAGGATTCAATCTGAACCCACCAGGCAGTAACAACAATTAGAAGCCAATCGTTATTTTAAATACACAGAGGTAATCAACTTTCAGATCCGCTTTCTCAGAAATGAATCCTACTGGCTTGGTTCACTTTGACTCTGAATTGTCCAATTGATCTCTATATGGACAATGGTCAGTATTGTAGGGCTCCTCACGCCGGACATGGTGAAGCATGTTCGCACCAGCTATTGATGTCAGTGCATTCTCAGTGCGTGCCTCAATGTCCTCGTCTATCATTACTGGCCAAAGGGATGTGCAATGCGCATGCAGAACTCGCAGTCACTTGGAGGATTCATTTAGACCAGGAGTTCCCAATCTTTTCTCGGTTATTCTTTTTATCTTCGAGTATCCCCCTACTATCATATCGACCGCCCCCCCCCCCAACAATCCGTCTATGCAAAGAACTTTTTATCAATAAAATTACCAATTAATTATAAAATTATAAAGCTACCACAGACCCTTGCTACATGCGATAAACTTGTGATTAATCTGTTCTGTAACCATTATACTACTCTGTGTAAATATTGTATTAAAGAGATTGATGATTAAATTACATATTAATACGAAATACTTGTTTTATGATTTTATCCTTACGTTTTCACAAAAAACCTATGGCGCGAACCCGAAATGCGCATTTCTTATGTTTTATTTAGAGCAGCTTCTGATGGTGCCATCTGTTGACAGTATATAGAACTATATTTCGCGTATGCGCAGTAAAACATTATTTACTACAAATGTTCATATTTCCTGTAATATTCAAATTTTTTGAATTCAAATTTTAATACCATGTTTCTCTTACGTATTGTCAAGTATTCTATATGTTTCGTACAATTCGAAAGAAAACTCTGCGTGTTATAATGAAAAAACATTCGGAGTTTGAAATTTTCAATTGAATACCGATTTTTACTTATATTCTAGTAAATATTTCTATTGTCTCACTTTGGGTCCTAGTAATACTTCTCATGCTCTTTAAAACGGCACCGGAATCAACCTCCTAGCTAAACGCGGTTCCACGCTACACTTATTTATAACCTTACATGAATCTAATTCATAACAATCACGCGCATGCGCCCACACTGGTACGATGAAGTCACAGGTAAAGCAAATACTATGCGACAAACTCTTATAGATATGATCTATCCGTTGTGGGGTAAACCAATCTTTTCGCATTATTAGTCTCGTAGTTATTAGCGATTCAAATCTGACGGTATTTTGTCACACAAGAAACTTCGACCTACTATCACTGTAACGAGCGGAAAGACGTTTTCACGTCAAAAACCCATATTAATTTCCTGGCGCCACATACTTATGCTGCGATACTGAACATGGTGACAAAGTTTTAATATGTTTATATCACTTTTTAAAGTCAAAAACGATGAGGGGGCGAAGAAATACCACGCCCCGGGATGTTTACACAAGTTAATTAACTGATGATGAGAGGAGGGGCGCTAAAAATCAATCATATTATGACCCGGGCGCCACTTACCCTCGCTAAGCCACTATGTGCAGCATTCTCATAGATTCTCATGATAATGGAATTGATTGACGCTTGACCAAGGATAGTCACATACAGGAATTATTAGGTCCGCGAACACAACTTTGATCTTACTTCTGTAATGTATTCAAATTCTTTCTTCTTATTCATTGTTTGCAAAGAAGCTACAGTTATTTTTAATCAGGGCAATTATTAGGGGGTCAGGGGGATTATTTTTATTTTCCCTGCAAATCAAAATAATTGCCCTGATTAATAAAATTTGCTCTGCAAATCAATACAATTGTAAATCCCACCATACTATCACAGCCTTCACAACGAGATGATTTATGAAGCATTTGTTTTCGACTAGGACCAAATTTCCCGTAGGGCAAACCTAGACAATTGCCTACTGCGTAGCCATGAGGGAGCTCATATATAGAAGAAACAGCAACCAAATATTGATAAACTTTTCAGTATTATTTTGAAAAGGTCATTTGTTTTCTAAATTTACGTTCGTTGCATTAAATATATTGAGCGATACGTTTTTTGCCATTGAACTTCTTTGTATTGAAATCGAGTTAATAAGATCTATCCACTTCAATGACCCTTTAAGCTGTGATGTATTTCATCATAATATGAAGAATCGTGGAGCCTTCTTTATCGAAAATAATATATTTATTGGACGTCTACCACAGCACAAACATGTAAAACAAACACATACACTTACATCACAAACATTACATCACTTACTGACATCACTTATTGACTTCCCTCTTCAATTTTATTATTCTTTTCCGTTGCTAGGCAACGTTAGCAAAAGACAGATATATCGTTGCCATACTACTTTTATAACCTTCAGAAAAGAAATATGCCAAACGATATTTTTAATTAATTTCTTTTTCAGCCAAACGATATTTTAAAATTAATTTCTTTTATGACCAAACGATTTTTTATCTAGTTAATTTGCTTCTTTAAATATTTTAATAATTCTACAAATATATTTTTTTATTCGTTAAGAATATTACAAAGCCTATTCACGGACAAAATATCGAATGAAGTTCCAATAGGTATTTCAGACGATTTCAAGATATTCGATGAAGTATTTTTGCAGGTGTTGATCTTTTGTTATTTCACAAGTGGTGTAATTTTGAATTACAAATTCAATGTGGTTCGAAGATAATAAAGATTGTATTACGTGATTATATATTTCAAAGATAAACTAATGTATATGAAATTGAAAATTATATATCAACTCTTTAGAAAGGGGACGGGGTGCAGAATATGCTTTGGGCTAGGGCGTTAAAACATGTAAACCCGGCCCCGTTTTCGACTGAGATTCGCGATGAACTCAGTCTTTTCTGTGGGAGTCGATACAATGACATTTCCCCCATTTTCACTTTGCTGGAGATTCCCCCAGAATAGCACTCGCAGCTGATGATTCATTCCACGCATTCACAACGCGAAAGTGGTCGAGGCACCGTGGGGCGTCCACCCCTGGTCAAACAATTTCCGCATTATTGCCACCCCGACCGAAAAGAGCGGCGCCCCCTTTAATTGCTGCCCTGATTAGTTTACCACTGCCAGCCAAGGGCCTGCCTTTTTGTGTCCGGGGTCAGTAATTGGTCACTCTTTCTTTCCGAGCTCCTGTCCGAGTTAAATAGGAATGACCGTAACGCCTCGCCTGTTTGTTTAGCTATTCCCTCTACCCGATCGGCGCTTCTGGCGTGAGTTTGCAGCAGTCGACTTCCAAAACAAAGTTTTCGCGATTTCTGAGCTATTAATTCGAAATTTTCGTCCAAATTTTCATTGCATCCATGCTGTAAGGAAAACTTCACCAAAATTTCATTGGTAACTTTTTGATTTTTTTGTAAGAAATGAGTTGTTGTTTCTTATTCCACTTGTTCTAGTCCTTAGCTAGACCAAGTCCAAGAGTCCGCTCTCCCGCAGAAAATGCAGTATCCAATACTATAGGCGAGCAATTCACGGTAAAGGAGGAGAGTGCAGCTTATGTTGGCACTGACTTTGGACGCCCGAGAGAAGAAGTCTGACTTTGCCCATTGCCTTTATGCTTTAGCTGGGTATTGTTGAATGCCCTTCACGCCTTGGGTGACCCTGCCAGGAGAAAAAGCTCCAGACGTACATCGCCCATTCCACCCAGGGCCACCACCCCCGCCACGATGAGGCATCATAATAGGACTTGGGGGGGGGGAGAAATGTTGAAATACTGTAAAACTTCAAATTCTTCAATGCGCATTAAAATTTAATAGAAAAACTTTTTTTCCTCAAGACGTTTTATAATAGATATTTCAGCTCTATTCAATATCTTGCTTGTTTAACATCACCGAAATTAAAATTTTTGCTATAGAGCTAGAGTTACTTAATGTTTCTTTAAAAACTTGCAAAAATAATTGCAATAACAATACACGAGGGGACTGAAAGGATTATGCTCATGGGCCGTAAAGGGACACTTTGATGAAAGTGCGACTTTGGTTCTAGAGGCGTTATTCCACATGGTTTAAATTTGATATTTCTCTGGTGTATGTCATTGTATGACAGGATAAATCTTGTATTGGGAGGTCAGGAGCTCTGCGTCTTTAAATGAAACAGAAGCGAGAAAGCAAGTAACTCCGCACCATGGATTTCTGCAACAGGTTCAGCGCGCAGCAATCCTAGAAGGTTCCAGTGGAATCGATATTTACAGTCGAGTGTACATGGGACAGAGAGTATGTAACGCAGTTCTGTTTTCCTCTAATGAAGTGATTTGAAGCTTGAACATGTGCGCTCAGCTAATATACCACGACCAGGTCAATCACGCTGAGTCAATAATGTAAAAATCATTGTGTCATCAAGAAAACTGCAGTCCGTGACATACACTCAGTCGCATACACATATAACTTTTACTTTGGTGTCTAGGTGTGAAATACTTGATCGTGACATGCCATCTATGCTCACGTGTCCAGGATTGAAATCACCTCACCGTAGGAAAACTGCACTTCGTGATATACACTAAGTCGCATACACATATATTTTTTACTTTGGTGTCCAGGTGTGGTAGACCTGATCATGACATGCCATCCATCCTCACGTGTCCATGATTGAAATCACCTCACCGTAGGAACACTTCACTAAGTAACACACACTGAGTCGCATACACATATATTTTTTACTTTGCGGTCTAGGTGTGATAGACCTGATCGTGCCATGCCATCTATACTCACGTGTCCAGGATTGAAATAACCTCACCGTAAGAAAACTGTACAAGTGACATACAATCAGTCCCATACACATTCGAATGCAAGCGTCGCTTCCACTCACACCTTTTGCAGAAGAAAATTGGATTGCTGCGATCTGAGCCTGTTTTGAAAAATCCAAGTCGTGACGTTTCTTACATAGTCGTATCTGTTTAACTCAAAGACGCACAACCGCTAACAATTTCATACCAGGTTTCTCCTGACATATGTTACCAATAGCCATCTAACAAAGAAATCTTAAAATTCCACTTTCTTTTGAGCGTTCCTTATACAATAGGTAATCTTCCACGCCACACCAACGTGTTCCATGATGACAGATTTAATAAAATTCTCATAAAAGAGAGATATGCGAAGGAGTCGGCTTTAAAACCTGCAGTGCTACAAAATTCGAATTCGAAAGTGAGACCCTATAACCAGGTCAAAGTGGCCTCCATTCAAAGAAAGCAGAAAATATGTTCAAAGATCATCTATTTATCATAGATTTTTTTGGTAATCGGATTAATTCGTTCTAGAAACATTTAGTATTATTACACTCGTTTCAACATCCCTTCATGTTACTGCTGTTTTTCAAGTTTCTTGAAGTATTCCAGAAAGCTTTTTATTACTTTTTTGGCAAATCCTCCTGATACGCAAATCCCTTTCCCACCAAAACTCTCCAAAAATTGCGTACAGCTATTAAAAAGAAAAGGCCAGGACCATTACGCGACGGAGTCAATCTTTTACTCGATGGCGAAAGACCCCATACGTCAGAGCAAACCAAAGCGTGGTTAGAACAACGGAAATGGGAGGTCCCGCAACATCCACCCAATAGTCCAGTTTTAGCCCACTCGGATTTTGATTTATTCGGACCTTTAAAGAATTTTTGCGGGAAAATACTTTGAGGATCAGAAGTATTTGCAAAACACCGTTCTGGAATACTTCAAGCAACTTGACAAACAGCAGTACCACGAAGGAATGTACAATCTAATGTCACGTTGGGATAAATGACTCGACGTTTACGGGTATTATAAGAAAAGTAATCAAATTATTCAAAGAAAGCAAATAAGCAAAGGTATGAAGTTTTTGTTAAATGTAGTAAATATTTTCCAGAATTCTAATTACCAGTGTAATTTCGCCCTGTATCTTCATTATCGAACCACCCTCGTAGTTTTGAAATTTGGAATCTTCCGTCCATGGACTAAAATATTGAATAAGAGAGAAGCGCTGCCTTTAAGAGGTCACCTATTAAAGGTGCAACTCTTTTGTTTGCGAGGGAGCCCTTGTCCCTCCATTACAAGAGGCCCTGGGGAGCGCTCGTAAAACAAGAGCTATGGCCTTAACGGTATTGAAAGGGCCGGCCGGCGGATGCTCCCGTCCGAGCCATCGGTTAGGAGGGGATAAATAAACTGACCGGCCGAATTTAGGATTACTTTTATTTGGGCCGCTTTCTCTCCGGGAAGGAAACGAAATTACTGCCCGGCTTTGTTGGCTGGAGGAGACTCATTTAGCCGAGTTTTTTCACATCTGCAGAAATCAATAGCTGAAGGGCTCTTAATGAAATGAATTTTTACAGAAAATCTGGGAATCCTTTTCTCCCCTCTGTAAAAACTGCACTTCTGGAAAACATTTGGACTCCTTAAAAAATAATGAATCGTCTTTCGTTTTCGATGTGAGTCTTGGTTAGCATTTCTCAAACTAGTGAACTTCAATAGTGAGATTATTGAGCATTTCGTAAGGAGTGGAGGTATATTTATAATTAAACTTTGGAAATAAAATTAATGGAAGGAAAAACTTCCTATACGCACGAATCAGAACTTCTTAGCAGCCTCTGTTTTGCATTCTTTTGTTTTGTTTTTTCACTTCAAGACAAATAAAAAGCTTACTACCAAGGTAACATATCAGAATTGTAGGCTGTAAAACACTGTGGCGACAAACTTTAGCAACAATAGCTTGGTTCAGTTTCATAGGGTGAGTAAAATTGGATGCCCTGATTTCGCAGCTTTACTCTACAACAGACAGTTGCGGTTCTAAGCCAATGTGGAGTCTTCGGTATACCCTAACGACAATAAGTAATGTTAGAAAATTTAGATGGTCAAACATAAAACCGCACAATTGGGACGTTTCACCTCTTTAAATTAATCTTCCTTTTGATTCTGCTTGCACATCCCAAAACCACAAAAGAAGGTGTTGAATGTATACTCAAAGAGTGCAGTGACAGACTGGTTACGACCATGTCTGGAGTGAAATGGGACATCCTTAGGATGTGTCCGTGTAGCTAAAGACAGTCACATAGAGTAATTATTACTCAAAGAATGGAGTGGAATCCCTGGTTACGACCATGTCTGGAGTGAAATGGACCATCCCTTGAATGTGCCCTTGTGACCAAAGACAGTCACATAAAATAATTATTACTCAAAGAATGGTTACTCATCCCTGGTTACGTCTGGAGTGAAATGGACCATCCCTTGGATGTGTCCGTGTGACCAAGGACAGTCACATAGAGCAATTATTACTCAAAAAATGGAGTGGAATCCTGGTTACGACCATGTCTGGAGTGAAATGGACCATCCCTTGGATGTGTCCGTGTGACTAAGGAGAATCACATAGAGCAATTATTACTAACCCAAACAAAGCTTTATGCTTCCTTCTGTATTGTGTACATTTTTTCTTCCTGTCATTGTTTAAAAGGAAGGCAATCAGAGCAATCATTTCGAATTCCCCCGCATGTCACCAGTAGCATCCGGAATGAATGTCTTTCCCGTCGGGCGAGTTTCGTAAATAATCGCCGAAGACGAAACTTCTTTTCAGCTCCTTCCCCGGCTTTCTTCATTCATTTCTGATCGGAGCAGAGCCTTCGTGCAATTCAGAGGCGTGTTTGTTAAGAAAAGCGAAACAAGACAAGTGGCTCCGAGGGCGAACCACAAGCCAGGAACTGCAAAAGTTATTTATAAGCGCGGGGCCCGCTGGGTGGGCGGGGGAGGAGACTTAACCCTCTGCATCTGAATTTATAAAGCACCTGGGGAAATCTAAGGAAAATTCCGGCGCTCGAGCGGCAGAAAAATCCGGGCGAGGGGAAAAGCCTTCTTCAAAAAGCGTCATTTCTCCCCCATTCCTTTGTTTTGGGTCATTTAAAATACAAAACAGTCCATCGGATTCGCGGTGAACTGCTCCTCCATCTTTCCCGCTATCTTCACCCCTTTTTCCCTTCCCCCCCCCAGGGGGGTCTTCCATCTCCGCGATAACCCCAGATAATATGTAAAACAGTTCTGGAGGAAGAGGAGCCCTCAATATTTGGGAGCATAATGCGTCCTCCTGATCCCCGCTCATACGTCAAGGAATCTCATCAGACAAAGTACTGCGATACGGATAATCCGCTCCTTTGACGAGAGGCTTTTTCGACGCTCTTAACGCCCGCTCACCCCTGCACCCCCTAATGAAATCATCCTCGCCGGTTATGAACACTTCGCAATTCGACTGCGGGAGGTGTTGCAGTATTGCAGTAGGGATTACGATTATTGCTAAAATAACCGGTTATCGGCTATTCAGGTTTTTTCACCTCCAGTTTAACCTGGCGGTTATAACCTCACAAAATAACCGGTTTTCGGTTATTCAGGTTTTTTCACCTCCAGTTTAACCTGGCGGTTATAACCGCTCAAAATAACCGGTTTTCGGTTATGCAGGTTTTTTCACCTCCAGTTTAACCTGGCGGTTATAACCGCTCAAAATAACCGGTTTTCGGTTATGCAGTTTTTTCACCTCCAGTTTAACCTGGCGGTTATAACCGCTCAAAATAACCGGTTTTCGGTTATTCAGGTTTTTTCACCTCCAGTTTAACCTGGCGGTTATAACCGCTCAAAATAACCGGTTTTCGGTTATTCAGGTTTTTCACCTCCAGTTTAACCTGGCGGTTATAACCGCTCAAAATAACCGGTTTTTTGAAATAGCTGGTTTTTTTTTAATAGCAAAACAAACGCCGTTTGTAGACAATTATTTTTTATTAATTTGTATGTACAGGAAATCAATCCATTGGCCAATATTATATGTTCATAAGGACCCTTTCAGTAATCCACCAACCAACAGACGCCTCGAGGAAGCGGTTGTCGGTGATTGGCCTAACATGATGAAATTCAGAGCTTCATAACTTGGTAAATTTTAGTCTAATTGGACCTAGAATCGAGCCTATCTTCCGGTCCGGTTTTTTTACCCGGTTATTGGATTTTAAAAAATAACCGGTTATAACCGGAACAAAAGATAACCGAAATAAACTGGTTAACCGGAAAAAACCGGTTTGAGGTTAAAACCTGTAAGCTTTCGTATCCCTACATTGCAGGAAACATTATAAGTCTTCTTTATAGAAAACAACACATTTATTTTCACAAAGACAAATATTTTTCTTAAATTATGTATATCATCACATACATTACAGTTTCTTTATATTGAATTCAATTTAAAAAACTAACATTTTTCCTTCTGCATTGCAAGACAACTTTCGTTAAAGACAAATATCGCCTTGCCTTTAGAAATATATATATATATTTTGTTACAAATATCACAGTATTTATATGTTACCGCTAAAGTGTATAATTTAGTTATTTCAGAGAATTTCAGGTTATTTCGTGAAATAATTGATCAAGTCAATTAAAGTATGTAGTATATTAATAATTCCACACTCGAATTAATTTTTTTATACATTAATTAATGATAGACAGTAAAATTGTAAAATAAATATAAAAACAATATAAAGTGAATATAAAAACAATGTAAAGTTAATAAGTAATATAAAATAAATATAAATAAAGTAAATATAAAATAACTATAAAAAATAAATAAATATAAAATAAATATAAATAAAATAAATAAATATAAAATAAATATAAATAAAGTAAATATAAAATAACTATAAATAAAATGCATATAAATAAAATAAAATAAATATAAAATAAATATAAATAAAATAAATATAAAAAGATGTAAAGTTTATATAAAAATAAATATAAATAAAGTGTAAATGAAAGTAACACTTTTTATATTTTTAAACGAAACATAGAAATTAATATCATTCTATAACATTTTAGAGTGGGTTGAAAATAGTGATAGTAGAATTGAAACAGTAATAATAAAACTCTTTCTGACCAGTGGTTTCTCACTTTATAAGCATTTGAATTCAGAACTTCATTTAAAACCACCATCTATATCGCAATATGTTGACTAACACTACCAAGTGGCATGAATCATGTCGGTTATTTTACACTTCGACGTGGGTTCCTTTTCGTTATTCTGTAAAATAACTAGTTAAACCATAGAGTTCAAGTTAGTTTGAAGCTTATTTCATGAAATAACTTATTATTCAATGAAATATCAGATTTCCTACTTTAATTGTCACAGTCATTATTAATTTGCACGAAAAGAGTATATTTACTCTATGCACTACTCACTAATATGTACGAAAGGCCAATTTATATACGACCTGTAAAATGTGTGATGGGAAAGCATTTTTTCCAAGCATTTTGTACTCTTTCGTTTGACATGACTTGTTTCATCTTCCTAAAAATGGAATTTTGCAATCGATTTTTCACTCACTTCCTAACATGCTAGAGTTCT
>BGPR01023344.1:1858-24309 GCA_013235015.1 Araneus ventricosus | reverse complement strand
TCTTCGCTCGCTAACACTCTTTCCTGTTTAAATATTCAAATGCGTTGACAAGATGTGAAAACAGATAGTAAACATTCTCCAATTTTAGATACGATTAGCATAAATTTCAGAACTGAATTGTCTTTTTCATGGAGTACAATTTTAAAATAATAAACGAATCAAAATTTCGGTTGCGCACCAGAAAAAAAAATAAAGGAGAAATTAAGCGCACTAACATATGCAATTCTAGACAACTGCATGAATAATTGCTCCTTTCCGTGTAACTATCAGGCAGATGTTGGGGAAGAACTGATAATTAAAAAAATATTTCCTGCGGCGATAGTATATGAAAAAGAGATTAAATCTAAAAATATTTAAATTAAATCAACTGAAATCTTGCCTGTCATTAATTACAGGATGTTCACCACTTCTGCAGTCATAGAAGCAAAGAGATTTCTGGAAAAGATACCACGAAATCAATATCACCCATCCGAATTTTTGTAGACTCCTGTAGAGCAGAGCTTGTTAAACTTTTTCCATTCCCGGTACCTTTTCTAGTGAAAAAAATGTTTGCGACCTCAAAGTAAAAAAATAAATTAGACAATGAAATATTGATTACTCACAATTACAAATTTATAAGGGAATTTTGTGCTCTTTAATTTGTTAAATCAATTGTAATTAGAAAATTGAATAGTTTTCGAGATATTCAAGAAAAACTAAAAAGGAGGGATGAAATCCAAGATGGCGGCATGAGCTTTCTCTCCCCCCCCCCCCCAGGACCGGGTACTTTAAATATGCTCATCAGGAGCCTCTCGCGACATGTGTACATATGATTAATTCGCGACACATGATTTAATTTTTTTTCAAACCCTTCGTTGACTGGACTAGAATACAAATATTAAAAATTATTATTTTTTTTTTCTTAATGATACCAAAGGAATACCATCATGAAATTTGGCATAAATGTTGCTAATATGTTATATAAACGAGGAATGAATTTAAAATTTTAATCTCTAAAACTGATGCCATCAACTTTAAAAATTAAGTTGAATCAATTACCATCCAGAAGGTTGATGCGCTGTCAACTTTCTGGAATTTCTTCCCCCTTCTGTGGTCATTTGCCTTACATCACAATTCTTCCAGCCCCAATTAAAAAGTGACATTTTAAGGACACTGTTTTTAAATCCAATTTTAAAACAAACATTCACTGAACATTTGGAGAATACCTAAAATTCACATGCATAGGAATAAGAAACTCAGAACAAGCATTCACTGGCACTTCCAGACTTTAATGAGGCTGAAAACATCCAATCCATTGAAGCATACTTTTTATGTTCATTTTTTAGTAATTTTTTTTTTCTGAAATTTACTCACTATGAATTATCTATGTAAACCAACAGTATGAACTATCTGAAATTAATATATATAAAAAGCCAGGGATGGAAGTAATGGTCATGTGGTTTAGTTTGGCTACATACCAAAGAGGGAGAAATCCAGACTTAATGTCTAAGTCTACAAATTAGCATACACATGGAGATACTGTTTTGATTCTTTTATTAATATAACCTTTCAGCACTTTTTTTTCTGTTTTTTTCTCTGAGGAAACATTGTATTATCTTTTTTTTTTATCTTGGTTCATCGACAGACATGGAATTCCATTAATATTAAATAGAAGTTATGTGGTTTACTTTCTTTCATACATAATTTTGGAAAAATTGATTTTTTTTTATATTTAATATTTCTTCTTTAACTGTTCTTACACTAAATAAAAAGCTTCTTTTACTTCAAGATTTGCATTCATCAATTCAGCATTTTTTGTTTCATATTTGGTAATGCATTTTTTTCTGTTAGTAGATTTAGCCTTATTTTACTCGGGAAAAAACAAAAAACGAAAGTTAGTGTCAATTGATTCATCAATTCTGTTTTTCATGCTTTTTTTTTATTTCTTAAGCACTCTGGCAATCTGCATCAGATTTTCTTCAACTTTCGTTTGTACATTTGTGACAATCATATCTGAGATATTGTTGGCAAGCTAAAAGCCCGTCTTAGATGGGCACAAATCTTCTAGTCTTATAATGAATTTGCTAATAAATTTATATGCAAAAAGCCCCAAATTAAAATGTGCACTAAAAATCAACCAAAGAAAAAAATTGCAAATTCCATGTTTAAATCAATAAGATGTTCTTAATGTAACAAGAAAACAGATTTTTCAATGTCTTTAAATTTTATAAATAAAAATTTCCCAAGTTTTTCAACAAAATCGATTTTTTTTTTATAGTAACAAAGAGAAAACTTCATACTGAAGCATTTCAAGAAAAGCGAAATTTTATTTGTTTAATTGGAAGGGGAAAACATTATATGATTGATTTAAATATACAGAATGTACTAAAAACTTTTCACAATTTGAGGGGAAAACAGCAGGTAGCCATTTGTTGCAAGTAAAAAAATATCAGCGTAAAATTTTATTTGCACCTTCCAAACTGTTTAATTTTACAATGCTATTCAAAAATTACTTAAGGATATTCAAGTTCTTGATAGTAACCTTCTGCACTCATATGTCAAGTCTGACTCAAAATTCTGAACGCTGTATCATTTCACATTCATACGAGATAACGATTATTAAAAAAAGCCATATGTTCAAAAACTCTCAGATTAATGTTTTGGGATTAAATCAAATCAATTACTATATTTTTCAGCTTTCCAAGCAATGCAACAAATCCTTACACTCTTACGTGTATAGTTATGCATCTTATCATTTTTCAGAGTGCAAAGGTTTAAGCACCCAATGGGTTGAAATTTAAATCTTTCAAGGACACATGATGCTGCATGAATTGAAAGAGCAAACTTCACCACTTAAAAACATGGTTGAATCAACACTTCCTATGCTTGGAAACAGTAGGTTCAGATATTGTGTTAATTACACACATGTTAAATAACTATCTAAAAAATTTGGAGTGTTTGCCCCTCAACTGTCTCAAATATTTCCACAATATGGTGTATTTTGGGTTTAGCACTATCTAATGATGAAATGACTGAAGTGCCGCCATCTTGAAACAGTCGCTACCAATCTGATATAAAATTCTAAAGCCAATATAAAGCCTAATTAGTTGTAATGACCATATATACCAAATCATACAATGCATGGAAATTTATCAAAACCTCAAAGCCAGACTTTTTTATCATTACAATACTTTCTCTTTGCACACTTCATACAGTAGAGTACTGCTAATCTCGACTAGATGGGATCGGACCCTGTCTGGTTCACCGAAAGTCCGGATTAAACGGAACTTGCTTTAAAATGAATGCAATGCAAGTTGTAGATGGATAAAACACCATAAAAAAGAATTTTTTCATAATTACATACAACCAGGAGTGAGTGAGCCATTTTTTTATGGCACAACGGCCATTATTGGCCACACATACAACCAGGAGTGTCACTAGTGTCTGCTAGATGAGGGGGGGGGGGGGAGGGGGCAGGTCTCCCCGACAGGGAGGGCAGGACTTGCTGTACGGGGAGGAGTGTAATGAAAATTGGTCTCAAATTTTCGCCAGATCTTTTATTTACCTACTAGTTGAATACCCCGTTGCATGAACAGGGTGCAAAAATTTTCCCCCATGGGGGGGGGGGCACACAGTATCCCTGACACAGAGGCCCTGGTGCCCCATTCATACATGAATACATACAACTGTATCCGTAGGCCTAACAGGATGAACGTATTATTATTTTCATACTGATCTCTCACTAAAATTAGTATTACTAATTAGCATACTAAGAACTCTTCATTAGGCAAGAATTCGTTTTTGACCAAAGTACAAAGCAAATAAGACTTCTGCCGGTTCTATCTGCGCCAAACGAAATGAAGCCATTTTCTTCACCCCCAAAATGCAGTGGAATATCCCGTTTCCTTAACAACCGCCACCTGTCTAGTGTCTAGGATTTTTCTTGTGGCGGTAAGACAGTATCCTGCTTTTAAAAAAAATAATAAATCCCATCCAAGATTAACTGGATGTCTTGGCAAGTGGGATCCAGATTAGTGGGACTCTACTTTTATATGAAAAAATACAAAATGTATATTGAAATCATTATGTCTCAGATTTTTTTTTTCCCCCATTCAATAGTCTTGCTTATTGAAGTTTTGAGTTATCAAGTTCAGATGAACGCAAGCATAATTCTAAAACTGCGATTTCCGGACTCACAAGGTTCTAAAGTGTTTAGATTTACAAGATTTATCTGTATCTTGAGGTAGAATTTTTTGACGATTACAATACTTTATTATATTTCATATGTAAGACAGTACAAATTGTATATTCAAATTCATACAATTTAGGGTACAGTTTTGACATACAGCACCACTGGCAATATTTTGCGATTTCGGTGACTTCTTACATTTGGCATCGAAAGACGCCATTTTCCAGGTCGGAAGTAAAAAAATAAGCTAGATTCCTAACATTCAATAAAAAAGCGAAGCTATGAGGTTCCCTCTTTGATGAAAACGAAGCCGCTAATGATTTTTTAAGTTTAAAAAATTTGCCCGGAACGTGCTTGCAAGAGAACAATATGCAACAAAACAGTCACAATATTTGTTTAGGCAACACAACCGCCGCCATATTTGTTTAAATACGCAACCAAAATGTAGCCGAAATTACAAAATATTGCCAGTGGGTCCGTATATCAAAGCTGTTCTCAATTTAGTTTTTTTTTATTGCAACAAGCTTTTGTTATTAGAATTACATGCACAAGATAATGAATTTTTATATTAATTTATGTAATTTATATCATGGTCGATAAAATGCTGTACAGATAATTTCAGTGAAGAATGAAACAAACATTTTACATTAATCCTGCATAAAAATTAAGTGAAGAAGACTAACTATGATAACCACAACAATTGAAGCATCAATGAGATGCCTCAACAGGTCATTGGTTAGGCCTGTTCTGTTCTAGTATTGATTAAACATTTACTAGATGCTATAGGATCAGATTCGAATACTATGGATTACTTATGTGATTACAGAAGTGTGATCATCAGAGTACAAAATGCTATAGGATCAAATTCAGATGCTATAGGATCAATTATGTGATTACAGAAGTGTGATTATCACAGTACAAGGTCTCCTTGACTTATAACCAAAGTCCATTCAAACTGATTGGTCCGAAGGTAAATTTATATTTTCCAACACTGTTTTCATTCAAATGGATTTTAAAAATTATACATAAAATTTTAAAAAATCAATCTATGTATGTTTAACTACTGTACATACTGTGAGAAATACATAACATGTAATACATAATATGCATTTGTATGTACTCTACTTTATGCAATGTAAATTTAACCTGAAATCATGTTTTATCCTGAAATGTGAAATATATTTTTTTGGAGTCGTAAGTTGAGAAGAAGGCTATTAAGAAGCAATTGGTTTAATTTAATTCAGTTTCTGAATAAAAATGGAGCTGTTAACTGTAAATAAGTTGTTTGATGGGAATTAGGATTAGATTTATTCACACACACTTAGATTTACTTTACACACATCTGAAATTAATACAATTGATCTTCCCACAAAAATTTAAGAGCCTTCTAACAGATAAAAGTTTATGAAATAGAATCATGCTACTTCAACTTACTGTAAAAAGTTTATTAGGCGATTTTAATAAGTAAGGAAGATTTTATGATATCAGTGATCTTAAAATACATCAACAAAGAAATTACTTCAAAGATCCTTCAAAACATCCAAAATCATTCAGGAATGACAGAGAATTAATTACATATACATTAAATATTTCTGAAGAATACAAGACACAGGTTTTTGTTTAAAAAAATAATAAATGTATAAAGATTTTAGCCTTTAATTTAAATGAAGCAACCTAAGGCTTTAACCAGAATTATCAGTCAATTATAATAAATTCATATACGTATTACTTGCATTTGCATTGCTATATGGAAGAATCATTCAAATATCATTTCGTAAGCAGCGAACTATTCATTCATCATAAAAAAATATCATTATTGGTCTAATTATTTTTATATTAATGTATTTTAACCTCTATTATACTGCCTTAATAAAATGAAATCATATAGCTAAGCATGAAATAATCTGAGAAGCAATTTATCAGAAGTCATTTAGAAAGCAATTGTAATGACAAAAAAATTGTTTCAAGAAACGTGAAGTAAGATTTATTTAAAATAATATCAGTATTAAATTCCACTTTGAATTTTTGTTTAAATATTTGCATATAAAATTGATATAAATTGGAATTTTAAATAGTATTTAGCAATATATAAAGCAGATTACAATAAGTTGGGTATTTTTTATATCCATAATGAAATTTAACGACTATATACACAAGCTATATATTTTGTAATAAAAATATTAAATATTTGGCTAAATGCTATATATTTTGTAACATAAACTGCAATTGTTTATAATTTTAAAAAATCATACTATTATTTTGTACTTGTTTCACCATCAACAGCAGGTTTCTTACCAAAAAAGATGGTACTGAAATGATGATAGGTACTGAAAGCTTCTTCGGCAATAAAGCTGGGATTTATTGATGTAAATTCAAACTATTTTTCTTGAAAGCTGAATCGTCTTTCTCACAACATCCATCACAACATAAATTTAAATACCTACTATTGTTAAGACTATTTATATTTAACTGAACATTGTAATAAATATCCAGCAACTGGTTATCTAAAATTTAGAAAAAAATATTAATTCCCTTTGAGAGCAAATTCTTTTAATCACAGTTGTTTGACGACAGGCATACAAATATTGTAGAAGTAAGGGCCAAGTCGAAATTTGCAATGCTAAATATAAAAAAATTTTAAATGTTTTCTATTATTCTCTCCTGAACATAACTGAAGTTTCAATTTACTTCCTCCTTTTAAATAAAAGGCTGTCAATACATTTTTTTTAAAAAAATCCTCCTGAAATGCATTTCAAATAGAATTAAAGTTATAACTTGTAAAATAAAAGCCACTGTTTCAAAACTTGAATTACAATTTCACCATACAAAATCCTTTTATGATGATAAGCAATCTTTAAATAATTTGTTAACTCTACAAATGATATAATGAACATGCACAACTAAGGAAGTTTATAGAGTAAGTAATATTTTGGACTATTTGTTTGTGTTGACAAGGAAAAATCAGAACAAAGCACATGACTACCAAATAATGCCAATACATTAAAAATTATCTTACAGACTAAAGACATAAGATGCAATGTTAAACTGTGAGTATATGTATTAATTGTGAGTAAACACATTAATAAAAAATTATTATATAAAATTACATGAATACCATCCATATTAAATCTAACCTAATTTTCCAACTTTAAAAGTAAAACTCAAATATATGCGACCGTTTTTGATAATTTACCATCACAACTATAAAATAAAAAAATTTTAACAACTTTAAATAGACAGACATGTTATGAATGAGTTCATTTGTAAAAAAAAATAAGCCATTTCAGGAAATTACTTTTCCTGCAAAACTACATATTAAAATGCACACAGCCTAAAATTAATTAGATGATAAAAATATAATTAAAAGAAAAAATGTTTAATATTCAGCCATAAAACCATCAAATGTAATACACACTTTCTCCTAGACACAACAACGATGGTTTTTTACTCTTCCAAGTGCCAATTATTTTGATAAAATAACTTTAGGTTTAAAGAAAAATCTCCCAAAGATAAAACTGTACAGTAAAATTTCAATTCACCATTACTCGGTTAACGGTCAGTTTCTGTCATCCATCATCGTCAAAGTAATGTAGGCTTATAGCATTACAATACAGTTCTGTACTTTACAACTCTTGTATTGTTATAGCATTACAATACATTTTTGTACTTTACAACTCTTGTATTGTTATAGCATTACAATACATTTCTGCACTTTACTACTCTTGTATTGAAGTTTATAATAATCGTTTTGTAAAATCAAATACAATATGTATGTATTATTTACTTTTAAAGGTATTTTCATTTTCATTCCAAGTTAACAGTGAAATCACGTTACTGTACATATACGTACTAAGAGATTTCTTTTATCCGTCTACTCGGTTCAGTCACAGCACTGGTCCGGATGGCGACGGTTAATTGAAGTTGTACCGTACTCTAAATTATTAAAATCCCAAGAACAATTTAAGAATATACACAAATAAATAAGAATAGCCAGCTAATGAACTTTGCACAATAAGAAAAAAAAAAGTTTGTTTGCCTGCTTAAAAAAGGATTATATGATTGTATTCAGACGGAATCTTTCCATTTAAACAGCGAGTTTCCAAAATATATAATTTACATCCATTTTGTGTTTTCATTTGACATTGCTGAGGAAGCATCTTAACCCATAGATTTTCGATAATGTATAAGAAATTATGGAACAACATCTTAAGTTAACTGTAAACTTATGGGAATGTTTATATATAACTAGATCAGGACAATTCATTTGTTCACAGCAATACATATTACAATTAGGCAATGAGAATAAGTTTCCGTATCAATAATGTATTGCACTGAATCGTGTAAAATTTTACATTATAAGAAACAAATATAATTTTATAATGTACTGATAAAAATAGAAGAAAACCTTATTATAATCAACTTGTTACTTCCAAATTTATTTAATGGTATATAAACAATAGAAAATGCAAATACTATCCATTATTCCTTGTTGCGCAGTCATGAAAATAAAATCAAATATGAAATTGACATTTTGCAAACTTTTTTAAAGAAATAAAAAAACACGGGGGCTTAAATTTATATGATCATTTTCGAATATCCTGCCATTATTTACAATGAAAACATTTATAGTATATTTCAAGCTTTTTCAATTTTATGCCACTATTTCAAGTTATTAAGTTACGAACAAGACCAACAAGAAATATACAAGATATTCAAGGTTTGAAGTTAAATTCTAATTAATTAAATATAAAGGCTATATGCATCTTGTGCAATTATTATTTCTTCTTGTATGACTTCAACTCATCTTGTATCATTATGAAAAATATTATTCCACAATTTCTGTACAAAACATTCCATTTTTTGCTTTATTAAAAAAAGTGATACTTTGTGTTAGTTACTGGCTTTACTGAATATGTTTATAAAGTGAATTTGAAGGTGTTAGTATAAAGCTAAGAATTTTTAGCTAAGAATAGTTTATGCTAAGAATTTTAAAGGTTTCTAGAAACTCTTTCATCCATTGAATATATGTAAAAAAAGGAAGCAGACTTTATCTTAAACACGTTTACAGAATAAATCTGAACAGTTTAATAATAGGCCTGAAATATTTGCTGAATCTAAAAAAAATTATTCATCTTAACTTGCATTAACATCTTAAATTACTAATAAACATTCAAAGGAGCTTAATTAAATGTAATTTACGCCGAGTCAATCCATAACGATTTATGTGTGTTTCTATATTTTGCTCCTTGCTAGTAGGTACGTATTCATTTCAAAATAAAACAAAATATTTAACGTATTCGGAAAAAATAAGCACTGCGGCCAAATGAAATCTGCTCTAACATCATAAACAGCCGTTTAAATAAACTTTTCAAATGAAATAAATGCAAAAATGATTATTTGAAATTAAGTTCATCAATTAGATAAATATCTTTAAGAATGTCGCATCTTTCTGAAAATCACAATATCTACCTTATGAAGTCGAACATTGAGAAAAACACAAATAATAACATAATCCCCGTTCCGATTTCGAATACTGATCAAAAAAATACTACAACAGTCACAGAAAATAATGGAACTTACCTGCAATTATACAAAAAATTAAGATGTAGCTAACCCCTGGCAACAGCCCCGTGGTCCGCATGGCGGCAGACGTCTAGCCCAAGTCTGGAGAGGCTTTCACAGCCGTTGAGGAATGGACTGGACTTTGAGGGACTGTCTCCTGAATGCAGTTCGTACAAAAATCAGCTGATTACAAAGCGAATCCATATCTCGCTTTTAATTTCGAACTTTTTAAATTTTCTTGCGATTTCACCTTCTTAAACTAACTTTTGCGGCTCAGAATAAGTGTTTAATTATCCATCAAATATCTTTTTTTATCTTTCAAATGTTCTTAAAAAAACGTGCACTGTCATAATTCTAACTTTTTCATAAAATTATTCTTTTTTTTTTTATCTAATCATATGTTTATCACATGCACGAAAATCCATGAAGTATCAAAATTTCAAGTGGTTTTGAGAAAGAAAATTTTAAAGATATGATTAGAAAATTTTAAAGGTCATCTCTTGCAAAATAAATGCAATGATTTTGAATAAATTATCTAAAAAACAGCTATGCACTTTTCGAATATATCCCCTGATCTTATCTCGAAAAAAATTTATAAAAATATATCACAAATCGCCAGACAACTCAATCGTTATCAAAGGGTTAAATTTTTTTTTCACTCCCTTCTTTTTGAGATGCACAAACTTTCCTGCACACTGAAAAATTTCAAAAACCAATCCTAAGGGAACAGAAATCCTTAAATAAGAATGACCGAAGGTAAAAAAAAAATAGTTTGATTACTTTTCTACATATTGGACTACATGGTAAACGCGGAAGTTTACCATAGACTTCCCTTACACTCCAGCACCAACACGAGCGAAACACACAATTGTAATGATTTGAGTGAGATCAGCGACAGGCTCGCAGACTGTCTGGCCGTCGGACGATACCATATTTTCAGCGAGGGACATACGACTATGTAGACGGGAGGGGATCGAAAATGAAAAAGTAGAGTGAAACCTCCTGTATTTTCACAATCGTCCCGTTCGTTTAGCAGCAAAATAATTGTCAACATCGCTTGTTTTGACTGGACCGGAGCTAAACGCTTTTGTATGTCTGTTCGGAAAAGTGCGCAATCGGTTCCCTGAAATGGAAAAGAGTGGAATTCAGAATTTTAAATTTTCTTCTCTCTTTCGCAATATGACAGCGATTTTATGCAGTGCTGGCGCACTCATAATTTCGACACTTCGCACTGAAATGGAAATACCTCTTAAGTCGATGATTTCTCGACACTAAAATACTTTATTTATTTACTTTTTTTATTAAATTAATTTCAAAACTATTTTTAAATTTCTTTTTTTTGGGGGGGGTTCTCTCTCTCTCTCCATTTTGATTGCTCTTTCAACTACGCATTCTGATTTTTGAATAATTAAACTAGCTGTATACTGTTGAATATTTCATAGCCATTAGTTTTTGAATAAGGATCCTTAGAAAATAAGTCTTTGTCTAAAGATAATGCTGTTGAATAATTTATTCATGTTGAAGAAATTTGAAAAGAGAGATATAATAAAGTGGCCAGACGTCCCGGATTTCGTCTTTTTGTCCCAGATAGAAAAAGTATCCCGAGTTTGAATTGATCGTATCGATTTTTGCTCATTAGTTGAAAGTTCATATTTTTTTTTAAAAAAAAGAGTCACTACAATAAATTTTAAAAAGGGCTTACTTCTGAAGAATTGTGTGTCTCACCTTTTACTCTACACAATAATAATACAAATACATTTACTATATTGTTCTGTACTCGCAATATTGTACCATACCGTAACAGCATTCTGTACTACTTGATCATAGAATACAGTCAGCCTCAGGGTTGCCAGATCAAAATAGCAAAATACGGCCAAACCTTCTTAAAAATAAGGCCAAATTTGACAAATTGATTGAAAACCTCATTTTCTATTAGAAAAAAGGCTATCCTTCATGAAAACGAATCGCACTTGATAGGCATATGTTCAATGCTCTATTATTAAACTAAAATTTAAGTGAAAGAAATTTAAGACATCCTTGTTCTATTCAGGAGTTGTTTCATTTGAGAGCTCATTATAAATCATTTGAAATGTGTAATATCAAAAATTTATTAAAAAACAATAGAATAAGTAATTAAAAATTGTTCTAAAATTCATTAACAAAAATAAGGCCAAAAATTAATTTAAGGCCAAATGAAAATTCCGAAGGCCAAGGGCTTTGAAAAAAGGCCAAATTTTCATAATTTGGCCTTAAAAAGGCCAATATGGCAACCCTGGTCACCCTTATACATGACTTAAATGTTCGAATCTGCCAGAAGGGAAAAATACTAAAAATAACAGCAAAATATATTATTTACACTTCTTTACCTCTTCCCCCTTTTTTTCCCCCTGAAAATTGAAACTGTTAAAGACTCGCACAAATTCTTTTTTTTTTCGGATAAAAAGATTAGATTTTTTTCCCTATTTTTTTCAATTATGAATTTATAGGAAAAAAATCATATAATTAGTGAATGCTATTCTTTTATGGTTATCAGATTCCCAGTGTCAGTTTCTTAGAACTAATTTTCTCTTCAGTATTAATATAGTAGCATATCCTGCTGTGAACAATGTACAGTACTTTATGCAAATAGTACTTTTGGAACATATTTCATCGAAAGATAGACAAGTGAATGCATATTATCAAACTCAGCGGCGAATCTAGGATTCGGGTCTGAAGGGGGAGGGGCTGAGGTCATAAAAATTTTGTAACGTCGTGACGAATGTCAAACCTCAAGGCTAAAGTAAACCAAAACTCTTTAACTTTACAGACTTTACTCACCTGACAATAAGAATCATAAAGAAAAATACAATACTTTCGATAATTTAATAAAAATTACAATGAAATAACTAGCCAAAAAATGTCTTCGACCGCGTCAAAACTACAAGTACAAGTGGAATGACTACAAAAACAGGAAAATTTTCGAGCCTGTCCAAGCCAGAAAGCAATGTTGAAACGTTTTTATTATTATTATTATTATTATTATTATTATTTACAGAGGGAAATTAAGAAAAAACAGTTTTAATGATTTTGAATAATATCAAGAATTCTGGCTTGGCCCTGGGGGGGGGTGTTGCCCGGTTGCCCCCCCCCCCTCTGGATACGCCACTGATCAAACTAATTTTCAAAATGCGTAGTTCTTAGACGCCATGCCTTAACTAAATCGCCAGTATTGGCAACATCGAAACAGAAACACGTGCGAAAGAAAATTTTACAACATCGTCGGCGGACTCCGCGTTTTTCTTACTATGTTTATTTTCACCTGAAAATAGATGAATCATTTTCAGTTGCTTAGCTTCCCATTGTTTCTATAAAGAAAATCAAAATGTTCATATTTTTGGAATTATGTCAGTCTGTCTGCGGACGCGATAACTCAAACACCTAGAGTGACGAATCAAATTTAGCGTGCGGTTTTTCTACAAAACGATTGTACGGTTTCTATCACATTTTGGATGAAATCCGTCGATGAGAAGTTGTGTGTCTCTCAATCCGCGTTCATGTGAATATGATAACCAGGAATGCAGGGGTGGCGCCAGAGGGGGGACCGGGGGGGCCAGGGCCCCCTGTCGGGGATGCTGTGCCCCCCCCCCCGTCGGGGAAAATTTTTGTACGGGGTATTCAACTGTAGTTGATAAATAATAATCTGGCGAAAATTTGAGACCAATTTCATTACACTCGCCCCCCCCCGTCGGGGAGATCGTGCCCCCCGTACCCCCTCTGATGACAACTCAATGAGCTAGATGGATGAAATTTGGTATATGAATTTATGACTAGACTTGTAAATCCGCATCGACTTTTAGAACTAATATACCAAAGAGTTGACTGTCTGTCGGTCTGTCTATTCGAGGGTACAGGGCCGGCCCGAACAAAAGCGGGGCCTGGTGCAAAGTTGCTTTGCGGGGACTTGAAACTAATTTCGCAAAACAAAATAATAATTGGTTACTTTTTGCTATTTATTACATTGTGCAAATTGGTATATGAATACGGAATACGCAAAAATGGTAAATAATTAAATTATTTGATTTATGAACGATTTTGAAGGTGATTAAAATGTTAACTTTATAAAAATAATAAAATAATAATTCAAAATAATAAAAATATATTATTTGAATTTGAATACAGTACAGATAAATTATTTTTTAATGAATATTATAATATTATGACCCTGTTATGCAAAACTCAACGACGAAATTCCATTTTATTATATAAATAAATACAATTTATTTTGTATTGCAAAGTCGTACTTAAGTCTCTGCTTTTTTAGACAGTTTGTGAATATTAGCCAAATTATATAAAAATTCATATGATGTCTCATATTCGTGATAAATTCCGAATATTTTCTTAAAAGAAAAAATGTCACTATAAATTATGACTAGAAAATATTGAATTTGGAAATATTCTTTGACAGATGAAATAGCTGATCAGTAACTTAAAATCAAAACTGTTTTTTTTTTCATTAAGTTCGAACTTAATGGGGAAAAAACAGTTTTGATTTGAGTTTTATTTTTACATTCAGGTATCATTTTTGACTAACTCTTCCACTATTTCCTTTGTAGTTATTAGACAGTGATTTTGAAGTAAGATATATAAGAGGCTTTTTTTAATATATCCCAGTACATAGAAGAACTTGCAAAAATATTATATATACCTTCTTAACTCACAAAAAAGGAATTTGCAGAGAAGTTGATTTTGAAATGTCTCTAAGAACAAAATTCAAATTATCACTTCTGCAGAGAACATACTGTGGTGCTTTGGAATTCTTTGCTGGATAAGCATTTTTGCAGCCTTTATGTAGAATCTCTCATATTAGATTCGTTATAGTTAGGGTTACCCTAATATATTTGGTTGAAACCCTGATACGTCGGGGAGGGGGGGTCAAAGTATAGTATAACATTCTAAAAGCTGCCTGCCAACCACCTTCTTTCATACCCCTACCACCGCCCCCCACCCCGCCCGCCGGCCCTAAGATGTCAGAATGCAAAGAATATACAATTTTTATTAATGCTCGGTAATTCAAAATTGCATTAATCAAAAACAGTATTCAAACAAAACAGCCAAAACTCTTATTTTTCAGTTTGAACTGGTGTACGGATAAGGAGACTGATCCACTTTTTCATCAACCATGGATGCAAACGATGAATTTTCTTTCAGCTCAAGAATGACGTTTCCTTTTGTGAAAACGCTCTCTGTTTCAACCAAATTTTTTTCTCTCGCCACATTCACTGGCATAAATCTGTACATTATTCCGGACGTGAGTTTGAAATCCGGACGTATAGTAACCCTAGTTATAGTACCACCGCCCACACAGTTCCCTTAATTTAATTATTCTTTTTGTTATTGGCTGCTCTGATTAAATATATAATTGAAGTCACTATTCGTTCATAAACACATTTTGCACAGTGTGTTTCGTTTATAGTTATTTTTTCATGTTCTCTGTCTTAGTGTTTCCCAGTTTGAAATTCTTTTTGAATTGTAAACAGTGGCGAATCTAGGATTCGGGTCTGGTGGGGGGGCTGAGGGCATAAAAATTTTGTATTTTCGTGACGAATGTCAAACCTCAAGGCTAAACCAAAACACTTTAATTTTACAGACTTGACTCACCTGACAATAAGAATCATAAAGAACAACACAATACTTTCGATAATTTAAGAAAAATTACAGCGAAATAACTAGCCAAAAAATGTCTTTGACCGCGTCAAAACTACAAATACAAGTGGAATGACTACAAAAGTAGGAAAATTTTCGAGCCTGTGTAGCCAGAAAGCAATGTTGAAAAGTTTTTATTAGTTTTTTAAAAGAGGGAAATTAAGAAAAAACAATTGTAATGATTTTAAATAAAATTAAGAATTCTGGCTTGGCTCTGGGGGGGGGCGGTAGCCCGATAGCCCCCCCCCCTGGATTCGCCACTGATTGTAAATGATATTCTGATCTTTCATGACTTTGTAATGGCGAACTTGAATGGAACTCAGTCATTTAGTCCAGTTAAACACAAAGTGGTATTTGAAGAGTGCCACAATGTGGCATCTTTGTATTTTGATGAGAGTAACCATACCAGGATCATTGATATCTACATTTCATTTTCAACTCTGTTGATCAAGTTGAAGCTGGGATCCTCGGACTAATTCGTCTAGTTCTTTATTCGACGCAGACAAAAAAAATTCACCGTCTCTAGGATTCCTTCTGCTTCATAATTATATTTCCTTTTTTCAGATTTCTTATAATGGCTTTATTAAGACGAAAGCCGTCTTTATAGGACTGTTTTCGTGGATGTCATTCGGCCCAATTTGATTTCCGCGATTTTGATTTTTCAATAACTGTGAATTATATTTTTCTTCAGTTTGTTGCGCATGTTCGGTTTTTAAAAATTTTGCAAGGGAGTTCCTCTTGTTTTCACCAATTTTCTTCTTTTTCTACGTTTTTCTTAAATGTATGAGAAAACATATATTTCTTTCCAGAACATCTGTCTCTACTAGTCATGTTTTGAAATTGTCCAAAAATAAAATTTAAAAATTAAGATCAGTCTTTTTACTTTCTCGTATACGAAGTATACAAAGAGAAAGTATTGTAATCGTCAAAAAATTCGAACTCGAGATTTTGACGGATCTCCACGTTTTAGACCTCCCTGAGTCCGGAAAACACAATTTTGGAATTATGTCTGTATGTCTGTCTGTGTGTGTGTCTGTCTGTGAACAAGATAACTCGAAAACTATTAGAGCTACGGGATGAAATTTGGTATGTGGCCTTTGAACATAATTTGTAGGTTTCTATCAAATTTTGGACAAAATCCGTCAACGGGAAGTCTGTCTATTTGTATGTCCGCGGTCATGTGAACGCTATAACTCAAAAACTTGAATAGCTAAATGGATAAAATTTGGTACACAGTTTTATCGTTATGAATGTAGGTCCGTATAAAAGTTTGGACCAAATCCGTCAAAAAGAGGCGTTCAAATTGCATATTCAATTTCTTTTAATCCGATTCTCATGCGCATGCGTATTGGTAGCAATCTGTTATTTTTTCAAGCATCAATTGTTAACAATTTTTTTATTGTTGTAAATCAAACCGATCTCATTATTTCAGCAAATCTTTTATTCGCGCGCTTTTGCAATTGTTACGGTTGTGGTAGTGTAAATTGTTTTCTTGGGAATTCAATTCCAAAGCAGAATTTTCGCTTTTGTATTCATTGCATTGCCTATTTTATCGCGCCTGCTTCAAAGTAATATTTTTTTGAAACGTGGCAACAGATATTTGATTTCAGGGTTTTTTTTTTTTTTTTTTATTACTTTCTCGTATACGAAGTTATACAAAGAGAAAGTATTGTAATCGTCAAAAAAATTCGAACTCGAGATTTTGACGAATCTCCACTTAGAAAGTATACTAGAAAGTTTAGGGGAGACCACTCCCGCTGGTTTTAGCAATATGATTACAATGAAACATCAATGATAGTAATATGATTACGATGAATATAACCACAATGAAATATATTATTTAGTAAATTTCAATAATATATTATATTAAACATTTTCTTCCCTTTAAATACGAATATTTTATTTATTTTCCCGCCTAGTGATGAAAACGTACGATGTCAGCTATTACAACGCAAGTATAAAAAAACACATTGTTTTTACATTTCTCTCTCTGTTTTAGCTATGTAGTGAAATTCAAATCTCCCAACCTTGCCTTTCATTGGTCGTTGTTAAACGTATATAAATCGCGTCATTGTATTTAAATTGATCTACTGTTCAGCAACGGATTCCGAGGTTACCATTTTTGGACGATTTTACACCGGAAAGGGGTGTCAGACAATGAGTCATATGAGCGCATTTCCGAAGTTGCGCGGGGCCTTTAGAAAGTGCGGGTCCTAGAGCGGTCGCGCCATTCCCCCCCCCCCCCCCCCTCCGGCCGGCCCTACGTGGGTATATGAAGGCGATAACTAGGGTTGCCATGCGTCCCGTATATACGGACTTCACCGTATTTCACTACTCTTGTCATGTATTACTATTTGTCCCGTTTCCCCCCAAAAATCTTTGCTATTGCAGATATTGTTGCTTCGATATTGGCAACACTGAGATTCTATTCAACCACTTTGTATATCTAAATGATTACTTAGAGAAAAATAATATCAACAAAAATCGCGAAGCAACTATGAAATTGAGTATGGAAGAGAAATGGCTGAAGTTTTTTGTAGATACAAAATATATTGAACAGAAGTCACGTCTAATAAAGCCATGTGAATACGTATTTGCCATTCCAGCCCACAGTGTAAATGTGGAGAGAATATTTTCCCTAATCTCAGCTTAATGGTTGGACAAAGGAAACAGGTTGTCAGTGGAGACAACTAAAGCAATTTTGATTTATCATTATAATTTTAAAATGACTTGCACTCAATTTTATAATTATGTGAAAGAAGAAAATGATATTATTAAGGAAGTAAAATCAACTTTAAAATATGACTGGGCTGAAAAAGGTAACCCTTCCATCTATTTTAGTTTTTATATGTGTTCATTTAATTAGATTGCTTAAACTTTATTTGACTTTTTATCACAGTAAAACAAACCATTACCTATTGTTTAGGCCCACCCCAACGGATTCGGAAACTAGTGTTCCTTAAACATCGATAGACTATCGATACTATCGAAGCCAAGTCGATAGTATCGAGTTTTCGGAACTATCGACTGAAACAATCGATAGTTTCAAAACTATCGATAGTTTTCTCTCGTGCAATACTATCGACAGTATTGATAGTTTCTAAACTATAGACTGGAAGAACATCTATCGATATCATCGCCGGGGAGAAAACAATCGATACTATTGATAGTATCGATTGTTTTGAAACTATTGATACTATTGCTAGTATCGATTGTTTTGAAACTATCGATACTATCGCTAGTTCAGTCGATAGTTTGGGAAAACTATCGACTGCATTATCGATAGTTGAACTATCGATGTTTAAGGAACACTATCGGAAACCCTCCGCGCTTTTGCGTATGCGCCGGGCTAAGTTATTTTCATCAAAATAGGGGGAAAGTGAAGAATGGAAGGGTGATGTTTACATTTTACTGAGCGTCATCTAACAAAGAACTCCGGAAATGCGGTCATATGACTCGTTGCCTGACACCCCTTTCCGGTGTAAAATCATCCAAAAGTGGTAGTCTCGGAATCAGTTGCTGAATTGTACCCAGTTTTTTTCAATTTCATATCTTATTTATTTAGCACTTAAACGTCCTGTATCACTGCTTGGCAATTATGACAACCCTAGTGATAACTCAATAACGCAACAAGCTAGATAAAAGAAATTTGGTAGGTCTTGGAATCATAATTATAGATTTGTATCAAATTTTGAACCTAGAATAGATTCAAATGCATACTCGATTTTCTTCACTATACCACGAAGCTTAGCAGAAAACGCATCCAATGGGGAACTTCAGCATTTTTTAAAAACACATGAAAGCCATCCGTATTTGTAGAAAAAATCATTCTAATTTCAAATATGCAAGTGAAATTTTACAAAAAAATTTATTTATTTAAATATTGTATGTATGCGAGAAAGTCAAAGGGAGAATGCTCCCGCTGTTTCTTTCTGGTCCAAGACATATTTAATTCATTAAAAGAATTTTACATACTTAAAATGTACTTAGGAATGCCATAATTGCCAAGCATTGATACGGGACGTTTGAGTGCTAAATAAATAAGACATGAAATTGAAACAAAGTGGGTAGGTAATGGTTTATTTTACTTTGCTAAAAAATAAATGAAGTTTAAGCAATCTAATAAAATGAACGCGTAGAACTATAAAAAAGATGCAAGGCTGGGCTATCCATTATAGCCCAATTCATATTTTAAAGATGATTTTACTTTCTTCATTATGATTTTTTCTTCTTTCACATAATTGTAAAATTGGACGCAAGTCATTTTAAAATTATAATGACAAATCAAATTTGCTTCAGTTGTCTCGACCGACAACCTGTTTCTTTCGCCCGGTGTCTGACGCAGAGTTTAAGAAGAAAACGTGACAAATAGTAATATGGGACTGAAGTAGTGAAATACGGTGAGAGTCCCGTATGTATGGGACGTATGGCAACCTTAAATATATTCCGAAACTTTATAAGGTATAGCACCGTTTATATTGATGTATAAATTAAAAGACGTACAGTTGGATTTTTAATAAACAACTTTGATTATTGCAAATTCAATGCTACTAATGCGAATTCATTTAAAAGTAACAATTTTAAAGTTTTGCAAGATCCTTCTAGTTTATTGCTACATAGTAAAGAAACATTTATTAAATTTTAAAATTAAACATTCATCATAGAAGTACGAAAAATCATACCTTTGTTGCACATCTTGAGTACTAATTATATATTTCTTATTTTATTCGATTTATGTGCTTGCAGGGGGGCCTTTGTTGGAAATGGCAAGGAGGAAAAGGATGTTATCCAGCTACTTTCTGGAAAAGCTTTCCTCCTCGATAGGAACTGAGAAATAATGACCAAGGCAGAAAATTTACGAATTTCAGAAAGGGGCAAACGATGTATAACGAATGTGACTATACGTCTAGTTTTGAACGGGACAGTCCCGTTTTTTGTTAGCCTGTCCCGTTGTCCCCGAGCACAGCTTCGGGACGCCCTAATGTCCCGTTTTCAAAAAGAGAGCAACCCACGATAACAATTTCAAATAAGAAGAGGCCAAAAATCAAAAAATCCCTTTTCGGCAAGCTTGAAGGCAAAGGTAGATTCCTTTAAGTTAATGTTACAGAAGTAATGAAATATTACATGTTGATGAATACAGACATAGCCAATGACTTTATTGTTTCTACACATTGCAATATTTACGCTGTGATTCTGTTTTCATGGCATTTAATTTTTTACTATATCAAGGTTTTATCATTCCATTTTTCACTCCAAAAGGTTATGAAAAATTTATTGTTCAGTACATTGGTCATTTTTTTTATATCTGGATATATAATCATTCAACAGGTAGGAGTCATAAAGAAATAAACATCTCAGCAATGCAAATATCTCCTAGATAACATTAACCCAGCCTATCTGAAACAGTAACAAGAAATTGACTCTTGACACGAATGGAGAAAGACTCTAGATTTAAAAATTAATTTATTTAATCTAGGTTACAATATAATTGTGCGAACATTACTTTGTCATATGGTAAAATCACATGACATGAAAAATTTAAACACTTCTAAAATGAGCTCATTTAGAGAACCCCCTGGTTATAGAGATAATAGTCACTAAATTCTTAACATATAAGAGAATGAAAATTATTAAACATTGTGAGTGGCAAATTTAATACGTCTGTTTAAAGCATAGGATATGAATGCAGCCAATTTGAACAGTAACTTTAAATCTCCATCGACGATTAAAATCAAATACTCAGGCAGAAAATCCCAAAACAATTTTAAAATTACGGAGATATTTTTCAATATCAAAAAGGATAAAGGGAATTCTTATTTAAATATCTATCTTTTTTGGCTATTTTATATTGAATTTATTAAACAAATCTTGGTCCCACCATGTTTAGTTAAATATCAAATTAAAGTAATCTGTCAAATTAACTAATTATCAAATTAACTATTAAAATTAACTGTTTGATTAATTAAAATTAACTATTTACTTAATTAAAATTAAATAATTAATTGTGACAAAATCTTCTCTAAAACCTTTTTTTATGGTTCATACTATTTGCCAGCAATCTTAATCTTATATTTATTTAATAATTATCTTAACTTAAATAAAAGTCATTGTGGCTATGTATGTATGCTCCACATCTGCACCACCACATGCTCCACCAGATTTTGCACACTTTTTATTTAAGACTTCAACTTTTCAAAGCCCAAAAGTTACTTAAAATTTCAGTTAATTGAAAACTAAGCAAGGCGTTTTTCCGCGAAATCTTTGGAAAATATCTCTTGAAACTATTTTTACACCTTATTAAAATTTAAAAAATTAGCATTTCAGTGACAAAAATTTCATTTCCATACAATTTGTTTCTCTCATTTTAATATTTTTTTTCAAAATTAATTTTATACAGAATTCGTAACAATATTCTTTATTGTTGAAGAACAAGAATAATACATCAGAATACATTCACAGAATTCTGGACGAATGTTAAAAGAAAATTTTAAAAGTAAACTGTTAACAATTTATATCAGGACCAACTATTGATTTTATTTATTTTCATTATTTAAATTACTGAATAATTAGATAGTTAATTTAATTGTTTCAAAATATTCATTGAAACCTTTCTTTTACTTCAGTAATTGTTAACAAAATTTGAAATACCTATATAACAAATAATAATTTGAGGAGAAAAAGGTTGTTTTTAAAAATCGTTTGTTTCAATTGATATTCTTACTTTAATTAAAAACGTTTCAGATCAGGAAAAGAATTTGTGTATTGTAAATTTTATACAATAGTAGTTTTTACATTAAAAATATTAAACATGAAAGCATTTTAATCCGGAGCAAAGTCAGGTATATCAGCTTGTTTACCGTATAAAAAGTGGAAGTGAATAATGCGGCTGATGGGAGCTCATAACTTCTAAGTAATTCTTGCTGTCAAAAAACTTTCAGTATAAAAGTAGTTTGTTATGATAAGGTGATAATCCCCCTAATTGAAATTTTCTTTCTATCTTCAATCGTAACAGAGCAATGGGGAAATGATAAATTGGGGG
>BGPR01023343.1:0-22452 GCA_013235015.1 Araneus ventricosus | reverse complement strand
CCCCCAATTTATCATTTCCCCATTGCTCTGTTACGATTGAAGATAGAAAGAAAATTTCAATTAGGGGGATTATCACCTTATCATAACAAACTACTTTTATACTGAAAGTTTTTTGACAGCAAGAATTACTTAGAAGTTATGAGCTCCCATCAGCCGCATTATTCACTTCCACTTTTTATACGGTAAACAAGCTGATATACCTGACTTTGCTCCGGATTAAAATGCTTTCATGTTTAATATTTTTAATGTAAAAACTACTATTGTATAAAATTTACAATACACAAATTCTTTTCCTGATCTGAAACGTTTTTAATTAAAGTAAGAATATCAATTGAAACAAACGATTTTTAAAAACAACCTTTTTCTCCTCAAATTATTATTTGTTATATAGGTATTTCAAATTTTGTTAACAATTACTGAAGTAAAAGAAAGGTTTCAATGAATATTTTGAAACAATTAAATTAACTATCTAATTATTCAGTAATTTAAATAATGAAAATAAATAAAATCAATAGTTGGTCCTGATATAAATTGTTAACAGTTTACTTTTAAAATTTTCTTTTAACATTCGTCCAGAATTCTGTGAATGTATTCTGATGTATTATTCTTGTTCTTCAACAATAAAGAATATTGTTACGAATTCTGTATAAAATTAATTTTGAAAAAAAATATTAAAATGAGAGAAACAAATTGTATGGAAATGAAATTTTTGTCACTGAAATGCTAATTTTTTAAATTTTAATAAGGTGTAAAAATAGTTTCAAGAGATATTTTCCAAAGATTTCGCGGAAAAACGCCTTGCTTAGTTTTCAATTAACTGAAATTTTAAGTAACTTTTGGGCTTTGAAAAGTTGAAGTCTTAAATAAAAAGTGTGCAAAATCTGGTGGAGCATGTGGTGGTGCAGATGTGGAGCATACATACATAGCCACAATGACTTTTATTTAAGTTAAGATAATTATTAAATAAATATAAGATTAAGATTGCTGGCAAATAGTATGAACCATAAAAAAAGGTTTTAGAGAAGATTTTGTCACAATTAATTATTTAATTTTAATTAAGTAAATAGTTAATTTTAATTAATCAAACAGTTAATTTTAATAGTTAATTTGATAATTAGTTAATTTGACAGATTACTTTAATTTGATATTTAACTAAACATGGTGGGACCAAGATTTGTTTAATAAATTCAATATAAAATAGCCAAAAAAGATAGATATTTAAATAAGAATTCCCTTTATCCTTTTTGATATTGAAAAATATCTCCGTAATTTTAAAATTGTTTTGGGATTTTCTGCCTGAGTATTTGATTTTAATCGTCGATGGAGATTTAAAGTTACTGTTCAAATTGGCTGCATTCATATCCTATGCTTTAAACAGACGTATTAAATTTGCCACTCACAATGTTTAATAATTTTCATTCTCTTATATGTTAAGAATTTAGTGACTATTATCTCTATAACCAGGGGGTTCTCTAAATGAGCTCATTTTAGAAGTGTTTAAATTTTTCATGTCATGTGATTTTACCATATGACAAAGTAATGTTCGCACAATTATATTGTAACCTAGATTAAATAAATTAATTTTTAAATCTAGAGTCTTTCTCCATTCGTGTCAAGAGTCAATTTCTTGTTACTGTTTCAGATAGGCTGGGTTAATGTTATCTAGGAGATATTTGCATTGCTGAGATGTTTATTTCTTTATGACTCCTACCTGTTGAATGATTATATATCCAGATATAAAAAAAATGACCAATGTACTGAACAATAAATTTTTCATAACCTTTTGGAGTGAAAAATGGAATGATAAAACCTTGATATAGTAAAAAATTAAATGCCATGAAAACAGAATCACAGCGTAAATATTGCAATGTGTAGAAACAATAAAGTCATTGGCTATGTCTGTATTCATCAACATGTAATATTTCATTACTTCTGTAACATTAACTTAAAGGAATCTACCTTTGCCTTCAAGCTTGCCGAAAAGGGATTTTTTGATTTTTGGCCTCTTCTTATTTGAAATTGTTATCGTGGGTTGCTCTCTTTTTGAAAACGGGACATTAGGGCGTCCCGAAGCTGTGCTCGGGGACAACGGGACAGGCTAACAAAAAACGGGACTGTCCCGTTCAAAACTAGACGTATAGTCACATTCGTTATACATCGTTTGCCCCTTTCTGAAATTCGTAAATTTTCTGCCTTGGTCATTATTTCTCAGTTCCTATCGAGGAGGAAAGCTTTTCCAGAAAGTAGCTGGATAACATCCTTTTCCTCCTTGCCATTTCCAACAAAGGCCCCCCTGCAAGCACATAAATCGAATAAAATAAGAAATATATAATTAGTACTCAAGATGTGCAACAAAGGTATGATTTTTCGTACTTCTATGATGAATGTTTAATTTTAAAATTTAATAAATGTTTCTTTACTATGTAGCAATAAACTAGAAGGATCTTGCAAAACTTTAAAATTGTTACTTTTAAATGAATTCGCATTAGTAGCATTGAATTTGCAATAATCAAAGTTGTTTATTAAAAATCCAACTGTACGTCTTTTAATTTATACATCAATATAAACGGTGCTATACCTTATAAAGTTTCGGAATATATTTAAGGTTGCCATACGTCCCATACATACGGGACTCTCACCGTATTTCACTACTTCAGTCCCATATTACTATTTGTCACGTTTTCTTCTTAAACTCTGCGTCAGACACCGGGCGAAAGAAACAGGTTGTCGGTCGAGACAACTGAAGCAAATTTGATTTGTCATTATAATTTTAAAATGACTTGCGTCCAATTTTACAATTATGTGAAAGAAGAAAAAATCATAATGAAGAAAGTAAAATCATCTTTAAAATATGAATTGGGCTATAATGGATAGCCCAGCCTTGCATCTTTTTTATAGTTCTACGCGTTCATTTTATTAGATTGCTTAAACTTCATTTATTTTTTAGCAAAGTAAAATAAACCATTACCTACCCACTTTGTTTCAATTTCATGTCTTATTTATTTAGCACTCAAACGTCCCGTATCAATGCTTGGCAATTATGGCATTCCTAAGTACATTTTAAGTATGTAAAATTCTTTTAATGAATTAAATATGTCTTGGACCAGAAAGAAACAGCGGGAGCATTCTCCCTTTGACTTTCTCGCATACATACAATATTTAAATAAATAAATTTTTTTGTAAAATTTCACTTGCATATTTGAAATTAGAATGATTTTTTCTACAAATACGGATGGCTTTCATGTGTTTTTAAAAAATGCTGAAGTTCCCCATTGGATGCGTTTTCTGCTAAGCTTCGTGGTATAGTGAAGAAAATCGAGTATGCATTTGAATCTATTCTAGGTTCAAAATTTGATACAAATCTATAATTATGATTCCAAGACCTACCAAATTTCTTTTATCTAGCTTGTTGCGTTATTGAGTTATCACTAGGGTTGTCATAATTGCCAAGCAGTGATACAGGACGTTTAAGTGCTAAATAAATAAGATATGAAATTGAAAAAAACTGGGTACAATTCAGCAACTGATTCCGAGACTACCACTTTTGGATGATTTTACACCGGAAAGGGGTGTCAGGCAACGAGTCATATGACCGCATTTCCGGAGTTCTTTGTTAGATGACGCTCAGTAAAATGTAAACATCACCCTTCCATTCTTCACTTTCCCCCTATTTTGATGAAAATAACTTAGCCCGGCGCATACGCAAAAGCGCGGAGGGTTTCCGATAGTGTTCCTTAAACATCGATAGTTCAACTATCGATAATGCAGTCGATAGTTTTCCCAAACTATCGACTGAACTAGCGATAGTATCGATAGTTTCAAAACAATCGATACTAGCAATAGTATCAATAGTTTCAAAACAATCGATACTATCAATAGTATCGATTGTTTTCTCCCCGGCGATGATATCGATAGATGTTCTTCCAGTCTATAGTTTAGAAACTATCAATACTGTCGATAGTATTGCACGAGAGAAAACTATCGATAGTTTTGAAACTATCGATTGTTTCAGTCGATAGTTCCGAAAACTCGATACTATCGACTTGGCTTCGATAGTATCGATAGTCTATCGATGTTTAAGGAACACTAGTTTCCGAATCCGTTGGGGTGGGCCTAAACAATAGGTAATGGTTTGTTTTACTGTGATAAAAAGTCAAATAAAGTTTAAGCAATCTAATTAAATGAACACATATAAAAACTAAAATAGATGGAAGGGTTACCTTTTTCAGCCCAGTCATATTTTAAAGTTGATTTTACTTCCTTAATAATATCATTTTCTTCTTTCACATAATTATAAAATTGAGTGCAAGTCATTTTAAAATTATAATGATAAATCAAAATTGCTTTAGTTGTCTCCACTGACAACCTGTTTCCTTTGTCCAACCATTAAGCTGAGATTAGGGAAAATATTCTCTCCACATTTACACTGTGGGCTGGAATGGCAAATACGTATTCACATGGCTTTATTAGACGTGACTTCTGTTCAATATATTTTGTATCTACAAAAAACTTCAGCCATTTCTCTTCCATACTCAATTTCATAGTTGCTTCGCGATTTTTGTTGATATTATTTTTCTCTAAGTAATCATTTAGATATACAAAGTGGTTGAATAGAATCTCAGTGTTGCCAATATCGAAGCAACAATATCTGCAATAGCAAAGATTTTTGGGGGGAAACGGGACAAATAGTAATACATGACAAGAGTAGTGAAATACGGTGAAGTCCGTATATACGGGACGCATGGCAACCCTAGTTATCGCCTTCATATACCCACGTAGGGCCGGCCGGAGGGGGGGGGGGGGGGGGAATGGCGCGACCGCTCTAGGACCCGCACTTTCTAAAGGCCCCGCGCAACTTCGGAAATGCGCTCATATGACTCATTGTCTGACACCCCTTTCCGGTGTAAAATCGTCCAAAAATGGTAACCTCGGAATCCGTTGCTGAACAGTAGATCAATTTAAATACAATGACGCGATTTATATACGTTTAACAACGACCAATGAAAGGCAAGGTTGGGAGATTTGAATTTCACTACATAGCTAAAACAGAGAGAGAAATGTAAAAACAATGTGTTTTTTTATACTTGCGTTGTAATAGCTGACATCGTACGTTTTCATCACTAGGCGGGAAAATAAATAAAATATTCGTATTTAAAGGGAAGAAAATGTTTAATATAATATATTATTGAAATTTACTAAATAATATATTTCATTGTGGTTATATTCATCGTAATCATATTACTATCATTGATGTTTCATTGTAATCATATTGCTAAAACCAGCGGGAGTGGTCTCCCCTAAACTTTCTAGTATACTTTCTAAGTGGAGATTCGTCAAAATCTCGAGTTCGAATTTTTTTGACGATTACAATACTTTCTCTTTGTATAACTTCGTATACGAGAAAGTAATAAAAAAAAAAAAAAAAAACCCTGAAATCAAATATCTGTTGCCACGTTTCAAAAAAATATTACTTTGAAGCAGGCGCGATAAAATAGGCAATGCAATGAATACAAAAGCGAAAATTCTGCTTTGGAATTGAATTCCCAAGAAAACAATTTACACTACCACAACCGTAACAATTGCAAAAGCGCGCGAATAAAAGATTTGCTGAAATAATGAGATCGGTTTGATTTACAACAATAAAAAAATTGTTAACAATTGATGCTTGAAAAAATAACAGATTGCTACCAATACGCATGCGCATGAGAATCGGATTAAAAGAAATTGAATATGCAATTTGAACGCCTCTTTTTGACGGATTTGGTCCAAACTTTTATACGGACCTACATTCATAACGATAAAACTGTGTACCAAATTTTATCCATTTAGCTATTCAAGTTTTTGAGTTATAGCGTTCACATGACCGCGGACATACAAATAGACAGACTTCCCGTTGACGGATTTTGTCCAAAATTTGATAGAAACCTACAAATTATGTTCAAAGGCCACATACCAAATTTCATCCCGTAGCTCTAATAGTTTTCGAGTTATCTTGTTCACAGACAGACACACACACAGACAGACATACAGACATAATTCCAAAATTGTGTTTTCCGGACTCAGGGAGGTCTAAAACGTGGAGATCCGTCAAAATCTCGAGTTCGAATTTTTTGACGATTACAATACTTTCTCTTTGTATACTTCGTATACGAGAAAGTAAAAAGACTGATCTTAATTTTTAAATTTTATTTTTGGACAATTTCAAAACATGACTAGTAGAGACAGATGTTCTGGAAAGAAATATATGTTTTCTCATACATTTAAGAAAAACGTAGAAAAAGAAGAAAATTGGTGAAAACAAGAGGAACTCCCTTGCAAAATTTTTAAAAACCGAACATGCGCAACAAACTGAAGAAAAATATAATTCACAGTTATTGAAAAATCAAAATCGCGGAAATCAAATTGGGCCGAATGACATCCTCGAAAACAGTCCTATAAAGACAGCTTTCGTCTTAATAAAGCCATTATAAGAAATCTGAAAAAAGGAAATATAATTATGAAGCAGAAGGAATCCTAGAGACGGTGGATTTTTTTTGTCTGCGTCGAATAAAGAACTAGACGAATTAGTCCGAGGATCCCAGCTTCAACTTGATCAACAGAGTTGAAAATGAAATGTAGATATCAATGATCCTGGTATGGTTACTCTCATCAAAATACAAAGATGCCACATTGTGGCACTCTTCAAATACCACTTTGTGTTTAACTGGACTAAATGACTGAGTTCCATTCAAGTTCGCCATTACAAAGTCATGAAAGATCAGAATATCATTTACAATCAGTGGCGAATCCAGGGGGGGGGGCTATCGGGCTACCGCCCCCCCCCAGAGCCAAGCCAGAATTCTTAATTTTATTTAAAATCATTACAATTGTTTTTTCTTAATTTCCCTCTTTTAAAAAACTAATAAAAACTTTTCAACATTGCTTTCTGGCTACACAGGCTCGAAAATTTTCCTACTTTTGTAGTCATTCCACTTGTATTTGTAGTTTTGACGCGGTCAAAGACATTTTTTGGCTAGTTATTTCGCTGTAATTTTTCTTAAATTATCGAAAGTATTGTGTTGTTCTTTATGATTCTTATTGTCAGGTGAGTCAAGTCTGTAAAATTAAAGTGTTTTGGTTTAGCCTTGAGGTTTGACATTCGTCACGAAAATACAAAATTTTTATGCCCTCAGCCCCCCCACCAGACCCGAATCCTAGATTCGCCACTGTTTACAATTCAAAAAGAATTTCAAACTGGGAAACACTAAGACAGAGAACATGAAAAAATAACTATAAACGAAACACACTGTGCAAAATGTGTTTATGAACGAATAGTGACTTCAATTATATATTTAATCAGAGCAGCCAATAACAAAAAGAATAATTAAATTAAGGGAACTGTGTGGGCGATGGTACTATAACTAGGGTTACTATACGTCCGGATTTCAAACTTACGTCCGGAATAATGTACAGATTTATGCCAGTGAATGTGGCGAGAGAAAAAATTTGGTTGAAACAGAGAGCGTTTTCACAAAAGGAAACGTCATTCTTGAGCTGAAAGAAAATTCATCGTTTGCATCCATGGTTGATGAAAAAGTGGATCAGTCTCCTTATCCGTACACCAGTTCAAACTGAAAAATAAGAGTTTTGGCTGTTTTGTTTGAATACTGTTTTTGATTAATGCAATTTTGAATTACCGAGCATTAATAAAAATTGTATATTCTTTGCATTCTGACATCTTAGGGCCGGCGGGCGGGGTGGGGGGCGGTGGTAGGGGTATGAAAGAAGGTGGTTGGCAGGCAGCTTTTAGAATGTTATACTATACTTTGACCCCCCCTCCCCGACGTATCAGGGTTTCAACCAAATATATTAGGGTAACCCTAACTATAACGAATCTAATATGAGAGATTCTACATAAAGGCTGCAAAAATGCTTATCCAGCAAAGAATTCCAAAGCACCACAGTATGTTCTCTGCAGAAGTGATAATTTGAATTTTGTTCTTAGAGACATTTCAAAATCAACTTCTCTGCAAATTCCTTTTTTGTGAGTTAAGAAGGTATATATAATATTTTTGCAAGTTCTTCTATGTACTGGGATATATTAAAAAAAGCCTCTTATATATCTTACTTCAAAATCACTGTCTAATAACTACAAAGGAAATAGTGGAAGAGTTAGTCAAAAATGATACCTGAATGTAAAAATAAAACTCAAATCAAAACTGTTTTTTCCCCATTAAGTTCGAACTTAATGAAAAAAAAAACAGTTTTGATTTTAAGTTACTGATCAGCTATTTCATCTGTCAAAGAATATTTCCAAATTCAATATTTTCTAGTCATAATTTATAGTGACATTTTTTCTTTTAAGAAAATATTCGGAATTTATCACGAATATGAGACATCATATGAATTTTTATATAATTTGGCTAATATTCACAAACTGTCTAAAAAAGCAGAGACTTAAGTACGACTTTGCAATACAAAATAAATTGTATTTATTTATATAATAAAATGGAATTTCGTCGTTGAGTTTTGCATAACAGGGTCATAATATTATAATATTCATTAAAAAATAATTTATCTGTACTGTATTCAAATTCAAATAATATATTTTTATTATTTTGAATTATTATTTTATTATTTTTATAAAGTTAACATTTTAATCACCTTCAAAATCGTTCATAAATCAAATAATTTAATTATTTACCATTTTTGCGTATTCCGTATTCATATACCAATTTGCACAATGTAATAAATAGCAAAAAGTAACCAATTATTATTTTGTTTTGCGAAATTAGTTTCAAGTCCCCGCAAAGCAACTTTGCACCAGGCCCCGCTTTTGTTCGGGCCGGCCCTGTACCCTCGAATAGACAGACCGACAGACAGTCAACTCTTTGGTATATTAGTTCTAAAAGTCGATGCGGATTTACAAGTCTAGTCATAAATTCATATACCAAATTTCATCCATCTAGCTCATTGAGTTGTCATCAGAGGGGGTACGGGGGGCACGATCTCCCCGACGGGGGGGGGCGAGTGTAATGAAATTGGTCTCAAATTTTCGCCAGATTATTATTTATCAACTACAGTTGAATACCCCGTACAAAAATTTTCCCCGACGGGGGGGGGGCCACAGCATCCCCGACAGGGGGCCCTGGCCCCCCCGGTCCCCCCTCTGGCGCCACCCCTGCATTCCTGGTTATCATATTCACATGAACGCGGATTGAGAGACACACAACTTCTCATCGACGGATTTCATCCAAAATGTGATAGAAACCGTACAATCGTTTTGTAGAAAAACCGCACGCTAAATTTGATTCGTCACTCTAGGTGTTTGAGTTATCGCGTCCGCAGACAGACTGACATAATTCCAAAAATATGAACATTTTGATTTTCTTTATAGAAACAATGGGAAGCTAAGCAACTGAAAATGATTCATCTATTTTCAGGTGAAAATAAACATAGTAAGAAAAACGCGGAGTCCGCCGACGATGTTGTAAAATTTTCTTTCGCACGTGTTTCTGTTTCGATGTTGCCAATACTGGCGATTTAGTTAAGGCATGGCGTCTAAGAACTACGCATTTTGAAAATTAGTTTGATCAGTGGCGTATCCAGAGGGGGGGGGGGGCAACCGGGCAACACCCCCCCCCAGGGCCAAGCCAGAATTCTTGATATTATTCAAAATCATTAAAACTGTTTTTTCTTAATTTCCCTCTGTAAATAATAATAATAATAATAATAATAATAATAAAAACGTTTCAACATTGCTTTCTGGCTTGGACAGGCTCGAAAATTTTCCTGTTTTTGTAGTCATTCCACTTGTACTTGTAGTTTTGACGCGGTCGAAGACATTTTTTGGCTAGTTATTTCATTGTAATTTTTATTAAATTATCGAAAGTATTGTATTTTTCTTTATGATTCTTATTGTCAGGTGAGTAAAGTCTGTAAAGTTAAAGAGTTTTGGTTTACTTTAGCCTTGAGGTTTGACATTCGTCACGACGTTACAAAATTTTTATGACCTCAGCCCCTCCCCCTTCAGACCCGAATCCTAGATTCGCCGCTGAGTTTGATAATATGCATTCACTTGTCTATCTTTCGATGAAATATGTTCCAAAAGTACTATTTGCATAAAGTACTGTACATTGTTCACAGCAGGATATGCTACTATATTAATACTGAAGAGAAAATTAGTTCTAAGAAACTGACACTGGGAATCTGATAACCATAAAAGAATAGCATTCACTAATTATATGATTTTTTTCCTATAAATTCATAATTGAAAAAAATAGGGAAAAAAATCTAATCTTTTTATCCGAAAAAAAAAAGAATTTGTGCGAATCTTTAACAGTTTCAATTTTCAGGGGAAAAAAAGGGGGAAGAGGTAAAGAAGTGTAAATAATATATTTTGCTGTTATTTTTAGTATTTTTCCCTTCTGGCAGATTCGAACATTTAAGTCATGTATAAGGGTGACCAGGGTTGCCATATTGGCCTTTTTAAGGCCAAATTATGAAAATTTGGCCTTTTTTCAAAGCCCTTGGCCTTCGGAATTTTCATTTGGCCTTAAATTAATTTTTGGCCTTATTTTTGTTAATGAATTTTAGAACAATTTTTAATTACTTATTCTATTGTTTTTTAATAAATTTTTGATATTACACATTTCAAATGATTTATAATGAGCTCTCAAATGAAACAACTCCTGAATAGAACAAGGATGTCTTAAATTTCTTTCACTTAAATTTTAGTTTAATAATAGAGCATTGAACATATGCCTATCAAGTGCGATTCGTTTTCATGAAGGATAGCCTTTTTTCTAATAGAAAATGAGGTTTTCAATCAATTTGTCAAATTTGGCCTTATTTTTAAGAAGGTTTGGCCGTATTTTGCTATTTTGATCTGGCAACCCTGAGGCTGACTGTATTCTATGATCAAGTAGTACAGAATGCTGTTACGGTATGGTACAATATTGCGAGTACAGAACAATATAGTAAATGTATTTGTATTATTATTGTGTAGAGTAAAAGGTGAGACACACAATTCTTCAGAAGTAAGCCCTTTTTAAAATTTATTGTAGTGACTCTTTTTTTTAAAAAAAAATATGAACTTTCAACTAATGAGCAAAAATCGATACGATCAATTCAAACTCGGGATACTTTTTCTATCTGGGACAAAAAGACGAAATCCGGGACGTCTGGCCACTTTATTATATCTCTCTTTTCAAATTTCTTCAACATGAATAAATTATTCAACAGCATTATCTTTAGACAAAGACTTATTTTCTAAGGATCCTTATTCAAAAACTAATGGCTATGAAATATTCAACAGTATACAGCTAGTTTAATTATTCAAAAATCAGAATGCGTAGTTGAAAGAGCAATCAAAATGGAGAGAGAGAGAGAACCCCCCCCAAAAAAAAGAAATTTAAAAATAGTTTTGAAATTAATTTAATAAAAAAAGTAAATAAATAAAGTATTTTAGTGTCGAGAAATCATCGACTTAAGAGGTATTTCCATTTCAGTGCGAAGTGTCGAAATTATGAGTGCGCCAGCACTGCATAAAATCGCTGTCATATTGCGAAAGAGAGAAGAAAATTTAAAATTCTGAATTCCACTCTTTTCCATTTCAGGGAACCGATTGCGCACTTTTCCGAACAGACATACAAAAGCGTTTAGCTCCGGTCCAGTCAAAACAAGCGATGTTGACAATTATTTTGCTGCTAAACGAACGGGACGATTGTGAAAATACAGGAGGTTTCACTCTACTTTTTCATTTTCGATCCCCTCCCGTCTACATAGTCGTATGTCCCTCGCTGAAAATATGGTATCGTCCGACGGCCAGACAGTCTGCGAGCCTGTCGCTGATCTCACTCAAATCATTACAATTGTGTGTTTCGCTCGTGTTGGTGCTGGAGTGTAAGGGAAGTCTATGGTAAACTTCCGCGTTTACCATGTAGTCCAATATGTAGAAAAGTAATCAAACTATTTTTTTTTTACCTTCGGTCATTCTTATTTAAGGATTTCTGTTCCCTTAGGATTGGTTTTTGAAATTTTTCAGTGTGCAGGAAAGTTTGTGCATCTCAAAAAGAAGGGAGTGAAAAAAAAATTTAACCCTTTGATAACGATTGAGTTGTCTGGCGATTTGTGATATATTTTTATAAATTTTTTTCGAGATAAGATCAGGGGATATATTCGAAAAGTGCATAGCTGTTTTTTAGATAATTTATTCAAAATCATTGCATTTATTTTGCAAGAGATGACCTTTAAAATTTTCTAATCATATCTTTAAAATTTTCTTTCTCAAAACCACTTGAAATTTTGATACTTCATGGATTTTCGTGCATGTGATAAACATATGATTAGATAAAAAAAAAAAGAATAATTTTATGAAAAAGTTAGAATTATGACAGTGCACGTTTTTTTAAGAACATTTGAAAGATAAAAAAAGATATTTGATGGATAATTAAACACTTATTCTGAGCCGCAAAAGTTAGTTTAAGAAGGTGAAATCGCAAGAAAATTTAAAAAGTTCGAAATTAAAAGCGAGATATGGATTCGCTTTGTAATCAGCTGATTTTTGTACGAACTGCATTCAGGAGACAGTCCCTCAAAGTCCAGTCCATTCCTCAACGGCTGTGAAAGCCTCTCCAGACTTGGGCTAGACGTCTGCCGCCATGCGGACCACGGGGCTGTTGCCAGGGGTTAGCTACATCTTAATTTTTTGTATAATTGCAGGTAAGTTCCATTATTTTCTGTGACTGTTGTAGTATTTTTTTGATCAGTATTCGAAATCGGAACGGGGATTATGTTATTATTTGTGTTTTTCTCAATGTTCGACTTCATAAGGTAGATATTGTGATTTTCAGAAAGATGCGACATTCTTAAAGATATTTATCTAATTGATGAACTTAATTTCAAATAATCATTTTTGCATTTATTTCATTTGAAAAGTTTATTTAAACGGCTGTTTATGATGTTAGAGCAGATTTCATTTGGCCGCAGTGCTTATTTTTTCCGAATACGTTAAATATTTTGTTTTATTTTGAAATGAATACGTACCTACTAGCAAGGAGCAAAATATAGAAACACACATAAATCGTTATGGATTGACTCGGCGTAAATTACATTTAATTAAGCTCCTTTGAATGTTTATTAGTAATTTAAGATGTTAATGCAAGTTAAGATGAATAATTTTTTTTAGATTCAGCAAATATTTCAGGCCTATTATTAAACTGTTCAGATTTATTCTGTAAACGTGTTTAAGATAAAGTCTGCTTCCTTTTTTTACATATATTCAATGGATGAAAGAGTTTCTAGAAACCTTTAAAATTCTTAGCATAAACTATTCTTAGCTAAAAATTCTTAGCTTTATACTAACACCTTCAAATTCACTTTATAAACATATTCAGTAAAGCCAGTAACTAACACAAAGTATCACTTTTTTTAATAAAGCAAAAAATGGAATGTTTTGTACAGAAATTGTGGAATAATATTTTTCATAATGATACAAGATGAGTTGAAGTCATACAAGAAGAAATAATAATTGCACAAGATGCATATAGCCTTTATATTTAATTAATTAGAATTTAACTTCAAACCTTGAATATCTTGTATATTTCTTGTTGGTCTTGTTCGTAACTTAATAACTTGAAATAGTGGCATAAAATTGAAAAAGCTTGAAATATACTATAAATGTTTTCATTGTAAATAATGGCAGGATATTCGAAAATGATCATATAAATTTAAGCCCCCGTGTTTTTTTATTTCTTTAAAAAAGTTTGCAAAATGTCAATTTCATATTTGATTTTATTTTCATGACTGCGCAACAAGGAATAATGGATAGTATTTGCATTTTCTATTGTTTATATACCATTAAATAAATTTGGAAGTAACAAGTTGATTATAATAAGGTTTTCTTCTATTTTTATCAGTACATTATAAAATTATATTTGTTTCTTATAATGTAAAATTTTACACGATTCAGTGCAATACATTATTGATACGGAAACTTATTCTCATTGCCTAATTGTAATATGTATTGCTGTGAACAAATGAATTGTCCTGATCTAGTTATATATAAACATTCCCATAAGTTTACAGTTAACTTAAGATGTTGTTCCATAATTTCTTATACATTATCGAAAATCTATGGGTTAAGATGCTTCCTCAGCAATGTCAAATGAAAACACAAAATGGATGTAAATTATATATTTTGGAAACTCGCTGTTTAAATGGAAAGATTCCGTCTGAATACAATCATATAATCCTTTTTTAAGCAGGCAAACAAACTTTTTTTTTTCTTATTGTGCAAAGTTCATTAGCTGGCTATTCTTATTTATTTGTGTATATTCTTAAATTGTTCTTGGGATTTTAATAATTTAGAGTACGGTACAACTTCAATTAACCGTCGCCATCCGGACCAGTGCTGTGACTGAACCGAGTAGACGGATAAAAGAAATCTCTTAGTACGTATATGTACAGTAACGTGATTTCACTGTTAACTTGGAATGAAAATGAAAATACCTTTAAAAGTAAATAATACATACATATTGTATTTGATTTTACAAAACGATTATTATAAACTTCAATACAAGAGTAGTAAAGTGCAGAAATGTATTGTAATGCTATAACAATACAAGAGTTGTAAAGTACAAAAATGTATTGTAATGCTATAACAATACAAGAGTTGTAAAGTACAGAACTGTATTGTAATGCTATAAGCCTACATTACTTTGACGATGATGGATGACAGAAACTGACCGTTAACCGAGTAATGGTGAATTGAAATTTTACTGTACAGTTTTATCTTTGGGAGATTTTTCTTTAAACCTAAAGTTATTTTATCAAAATAATTGGCACTTGGAAGAGTAAAAAACCATCGTTGTTGTGTCTAGGAGAAAGTGTGTATTACATTTGATGGTTTTATGGCTGAATATTAAACATTTTTTCTTTTAATTATATTTTTATCATCTAATTAATTTTAGGCTGTGTGCATTTTAATATGTAGTTTTGCAGGAAAAGTAATTTCCTGAAATGGCTTATTTTTTTTTACAAATGAACTCATTCATAACATGTCTGTCTATTTAAAGTTGTTAAAATTTTTTTATTTTATAGTTGTGATGGTAAATTATCAAAAACGGTCGCATATATTTGAGTTTTACTTTTAAAGTTGGAAAATTAGGTTAGATTTAATATGGATGGTATTCATGTAATTTTATATAATAATTTTTTATTAATGTGTTTACTCACAATTAATACATATACTCACAGTTTAACATTGCATCTTATGTCTTTAGTCTGTAAGATAATTTTTAATGTATTGGCATTATTTGGTAGTCATGTGCTTTGTTCTGATTTTTCCTTGTCAACACAAACAAATAGTCCAAAATATTACTTACTCTATAAACTTCCTTAGTTGTGCATGTTCATTATATCATTTGTAGAGTTAACAAATTATTTAAAGATTGCTTATCATCATAAAAGGATTTTGTATGGTGAAATTGTAATTCAAGTTTTGAAACAGTGGCTTTTATTTTACAAGTTATAACTTTAATTCTATTTGAAATGCATTTCAGGAGGATTTTTTTAAAAAAAATGTATTGACAGCCTTTTATTTAAAAGGAGGAAGTAAATTGAAACTTCAGTTATGTTCAGGAGAGAATAATAGAAAACATTTAAAATTTTTTTATATTTAGCATTGCAAATTTCGACTTGGCCCTTACTTCTACAATATTTGTATGCCTGTCGTCAAACAACTGTGATTAAAAGAATTTGCTCTCAAAGGGAATTAATATTTTTTTCTAAATTTTAGATAACCAGTTGCTGGATATTTATTACAATGTTCAGTTAAATATAAATAGTCTTAACAATAGTAGGTATTTAAATTTATGTTGTGATGGATGTTGTGAGAAAGACGATTCAGCTTTCAAGAAAAATAGTTTGAATTTACATCAATAAATCCCAGCTTTATTGCCGAAGAAGCTTTCAGTACCTATCATCATTTCAGTACCATCTTTTTTGGTAAGAAACCTGCTGTTGATGGTGAAACAAGTACAAAATAATAGTATGATTTTTTAAAATTATAAACAATTGCAGTTTATGTTACAAAATATATAGCATTTAGCCAAATATTTAATATTTTTATTACAAAATATATAGCTTGTGTATATAGTCGTTAAATTTCATTATGGATATAAAAAATACCCAACTTATTGTAATCTGCTTTATATATTGCTAAATACTATTTAAAATTCCAATTTATATCAATTTTATATGCAAATATTTAAACAAAAATTCAAAGTGGAATTTAATACTGATATTATTTTAAATAAATCTTACTTCACGTTTCTTGAAACAATTTTTTTGTCATTACAATTGCTTTCTAAATGACTTCTGATAAATTGCTTCTCAGATTATTTCATGCTTAGCTATATGATTTCATTTTATTAAGGCAGTATAATAGAGGTTAAAATACATTAATATAAAAATAATTAGACCAATAATGATATTTTTTTATGATGAATGAATAGTTCGCTGCTTACGAAATGATATTTGAATGATTCTTCCATATAGCAATGCAAATGCAAGTAATACGTATATGAATTTATTATAATTGACTGATAATTCTGGTTAAAGCCTTAGGTTGCTTCATTTAAATTAAAGGCTAAAATCTTTATACATTTATTATTTTTTTAAACAAAAACCTGTGTCTTGTATTCTTCAGAAATATTTAATGTATATGTAATTAATTCTCTGTCATTCCTGAATGATTTTGGATGTTTTGAAGGATCTTTGAAGTAATTTCTTTGTTGATGTATTTTAAGATCACTGATATCATAAAATCTTCCTTACTTATTAAAATCGCCTAATAAACTTTTTACAGTAAGTTGAAGTAGCATGATTCTATTTCATAAACTTTTATCTGTTAGAAGGCTCTTAAATTTTTGTGGGAAGATCAATTGTATTAATTTCAGATGTGTGTAAAGTAAATCTAAGTGTGTGTGAATAAATCTAATCCTAATTCCCATCAAACAACTTATTTACAGTTAACAGCTCCATTTTTATTCAGAAACTGAATTAAATTAAACCAATTGCTTCTTAATAGCCTTCTTCTCAACTTACGACTCCAAAAAAATATATTTCACATTTCAGGATAAAACATGATTTCAGGTTAAATTTACATTGCATAAAGTAGAGTACATACAAATGCATATTATGTATTACATGTTATGTATTTCTCACAGTATGTACAGTAGTTAAACATACATAGATTGATTTTTTAAAATTTTATGTATAATTTTTAAAATCCATTTGAATGAAAACAGTGTTGGAAAATATAAATTTACCTTCGGACCAATCAGTTTGAATGGACTTTGGTTATAAGTCAAGGAGACCTTGTACTGTGATAATCACACTTCTGTAATCACATAATTGATCCTATAGCATCTGAATTTGATCCTATAGCATTTTGTACTCTGATGATCACACTTCTGTAATCACATAAGTAATCCATAGTATTCGAATCTGATCCTATAGCATCTAGTAAATGTTTAATCAATACTAGAACAGAACAGGCCTAACCAATGACCTGTTGAGGCATCTCATTGATGCTTCAATTGTTGTGGTTATCATAGTTAGTCTTCTTCACTTAATTTTTATGCAGGATTAATGTAAAATGTTTGTTTCATTCTTCACTGAAATTATCTGTACAGCATTTTATCGACCATGATATAAATTACATAAATTAATATAAAAATTCATTATCTTGTGCATGTAATTCTAATAACAAAAGCTTGTTGCAATAAAAAAAAACTAAATTGAGAACAGCTTTGATATACGGACCCACTGGCAATATTTTGTAATTTCGGCTACATTTTGGTTGCGTATTTAAACAAATATGGCGGCGGTTGTGTTGCCTAAACAAATATTGTGACTGTTTTGTTGCATATTGTTCTCTTGCAAGCACGTTCCGGGCAAATTTTTTAAACTTAAAAAATCATTAGCGGCTTCGTTTTCATCAAAGAGGGAACCTCATAGCTTCGCTTTTTTATTGAATGTTAGGAATCTAGCTTATTTTTTTACTTCCGACCTGGAAAATGGCGTCTTTCGATGCCAAATGTAAGAAGTCACCGAAATCGCAAAATATTGCCAGTGGTGCTGTATGTCAAAACTGTACCCTAAATTGTATGAATTTGAATATACAATTTGTACTGTCTTACATATGAAATATAATAAAGTATTGTAATCGTCAAAAAATTCTACCTCAAGATACAGATAAATCTTGTAAATCTAAACACTTTAGAACCTTGTGAGTCCGGAAATCGCAGTTTTAGAATTATGCTTGCGTTCATCTGAACTTGATAACTCAAAACTTCAATAAGCAAGACTATTGAATGGGGGAAAAAAAAAATCTGAGACATAATGATTTCAATATACATTTTGTATTTTTTCATATAAAAGTAGAGTCCCACTAATCTGGATCCCACTTGCCAAGACATCCAGTTAATCTTGGATGGGATTTATTATTTTTTTTAAAAGCAGGATACTGTCTTACCGCCACAAGAAAAATCCTAGACACTAGACAGGTGGCGGTTGTTAAGGAAACGGGATATTCCACTGCATTTTGGGGGTGAAGAAAATGGCTTCATTTCGTTTGGCGCAGATAGAACCGGCAGAAGTCTTATTTGCTTTGTACTTTGGTCAAAAACGAATTCTTGCCTAATGAAGAGTTCTTAGTATGCTAATTAGTAATACTAATTTTAGTGAGAGATCAGTATGAAAATAATAATACGTTCATCCTGTTAGGCCTACGGATACAGTTGTATGTATTCATGTATGAATGGGGCACCAGGGCCTCTGTGTCAGGGATACTGTGTGCCCCCCCCCCCATGGGGGAAAATTTTTGCACCCTGTTCATGCAACGGGGTATTCAACTAGTAGGTAAATAAAAGATCTGGCGAAAATTTGAGACCAATTTTCATTACACTCCTCCCCGTACAGCAAGTCCTGCCCTCCCTGTCGGGGAGACCTGCCCCCTCCCCCCCCCCCCCTCATCTAGCAGACACTAGTGACACTCCTGGTTGTATGTGTGGCCAATAATGGCCGTTGTGCCATAAAAAAATGGCTCACTCACTCCTGGTTGTATGTAATTATGAAAAAATTCTTTTTTATGGTGTTTTATCCATCTACAACTTGCATTGCATTCATTTTAAAGCAAGTTCCGTTTAATCCGGACTTTCGGTGAACCAGACAGGGTCCGATCCCATCTAGTCGAGATTAGCAGTACTCTACTGTATGAAGTGTGCAAAGAGAAAGTATTGTAATGATAAAAAAGTCTGGCTTTGAGGTTTTGATAAATTTCCATGCATTGTATGATTTGGTATATATGGTCATTACAACTAATTAGGCTTTATATTGGCTTTAGAATTTTATATCAGATTGGTAGCGACTGTTTCAAGATGGCGGCACTTCAGTCATTTCATCATTAGATAGTGCTAAACCCAAAATACACCATATTGTGGAAATATTTGAGACAGTTGAGGGGCAAACACTCCAAATTTTTTAGATAGTTATTTAACATGTGTGTAATTAACACAATATCTGAACCTACTGTTTCCAAGCATAGGAAGTGTTGATTCAACCATGTTTTTAAGTGGTGAAGTTTGCTCTTTCAATTCATGCAGCATCATGTGTCCTTGAAAGATTTAAATTTCAACCCATTGGGTGCTTAAACCTTTGCACTCTGAAAAATGATAAGATGCATAACTATACACGTAAGAGTGTAAGGATTTGTTGCATTGCTTGGAAAGCTGAAAAATATAGTAATTGATTTGATTTAATCCCAAAACATTAATCTGAGAGTTTTTGAACATATGGCTTTTTTTAATAATCGTTATCTCGTATGAATGTGAAATGATACAGCGTTCAGAATTTTGAGTCAGACTTGACATATGAGTGCAGAAGGTTACTATCAAGAACTTGAATATCCTTAAGTAATTTTTGAATAGCATTGTAAAATTAAACAGTTTGGAAGGTGCAAATAAAATTTTACGCTGATATTTTTTTACTTGCAACAAATGGCTACCTGCTGTTTTCCCCTCAAATTGTGAAAAGTTTTTAGTACATTCTGTATATTTAAATCAATCATATAATGTTTTCCCCTTCCAATTAAACAAATAAAATTTCGCTTTTCTTGAAATGCTTCAGTATGAAGTTTTCTCTTTGTTACTATAAAAAAAAAATCGATTTTGTTGAAAAACTTGGGAAATTTTTATTTATAAAATTTAAAGACATTGAAAAATCTGTTTTCTTGTTACATTAAGAACATCTTATTGATTTAAACATGGAATTTGCAATTTTTTTCTTTGGTTGATTTTTAGTGCACATTTTAATTTGGGGCTTTTTGCATATAAATTTATTAGCAAATTCATTATAAGACTAGAAGATTTGTGCCCATCTAAGACGGGCTTTTAGCTTGCCAACAATATCTCAGATATGATTGTCACAAATGTACAAACGAAAGTTGAAGAAAATCTGATGCAGATTGCCAGAGTGCTTAAGAAATAATAAAAAAAAGCATGAAAAACAGAATTGATGAATCAATTGACACTAACTTTCGTTTTTTGTTTTTTCCCGAGTAAAATAAGGCTAAATCTACTAACAGAAAAAAATGCATTACCAAATATGAAACAAAAAATGCTGAATTGATGAATGCAAATCTTGAAGTAAAAGAAGCTTTTTATTTAGTGTAAGAACAGTTAAAGAAGAAATATTAAATATAAAAAAAAATCAATTTTTCCAAAATTATGTATGAAAGAAAGTAAACCACATAACTTCTATTTAATATTAATGGAATTCCATGTCTGTCGATGAACCAAGATAAAAAAAAAAGATAATACAATGTTTCCTCAGAGAAAAAAACAGAAAAAAAAGTGCTGAAAGGTTATATTAATAAAAGAATCAAAACAGTATCTCCATGTGTATGCTAATTTGTAGACTTAGACATTAAGTCTGGATTTCTCCCTCTTTGGTATGTAGCCAAACTAAACCACATGACCATTACTTCCATCCCTGGCTTTTTATATATATTAATTTCAGATAGTTCATACTGTTGGTTTACATAGATAATTCATAGTGAGTAAATTTCAGAAAAAAAAAATTACTAAAAAATGAACATAAAAAGTATGCTTCAATGGATTGGATGTTTTCAGCCTCATTAAAGTCTGGAAGTGCCAGTGAATGCTTGTTCTGAGTTTCTTATTCCTATGCATGTGAATTTTAGGTATTCTCCAAATGTTCAGTGAATGTTTGTTTTAAAATTGGATTTAAAAACAGTGTCCTTAAAATGTCACTTTTTAATTGGGGCTGGAAGAATTGTGATGTAAGGCAAATGACCACAGAAGGGGGAAGAAATTCCAGAAAGTTGACAGCGCATCAACCTTCTGGATGGTAATTGATTCAACTTAATTTTTAAAGTTGATGGCATCAGTTTTAGAGATTAAAATTTTAAATTCATTCCTCGTTTATATAACATATTAGCAACATTTATGCCAAATTTCATGATGGTATTCCTTTGGTATCATTAAGAAAAAAAAAATAATAATTTTTAATATTTGTATTCTAGTCCAGTCAACGAAGGGTTTGAAAAAAAATTAAATCATGTGTCGCGAATTAATCATATGTACACATGTCGCGAGAGGCTCCTGATGAGCATATTTAAAGTACCCGGTCCTGGGGGGGGGGGGGAGAGAAAGCTCATGCCGCCATCTTGGATTTCATCCCTCCTTTTTAGTTTTTCTTGAATATCTCGAAAACTATTCAATTTTCTAATTACAATTGATTTAACAAATTAAAGAGCACAAAATTCCCTTATAAATTTGTAATTGTGAGTAATCAATATTTCATTGTCTAATTTATTTTTTTACTTTGAGGTCGCAAACATTTTTTTCACTAGAAAAGGTACCGGGAATGGAAAAAGTTTAACAAGCTCTGCTCTACAGGAGTCTACAAAAATTCGGATGGGTGATATTGATTTCGTGGTATCTTTTCCAGAAATCTCTTTGCTTCTATGACTGCAGAAGTGGTGAACATCCTGTAATTAATGACAGGCAAGATTTCAGTTGATTTAATTTAAATATTTTTAGATTTAATCTCTTTTTCATATACTATCGCCGCAGGAAATATTTTTTTAATTATCAGTTCTTCCCCAACATCTGCCTGATAGTTACACGGAAAGGAGCAATTATTCATGCAGTTGTCTAGAATTGCATATGTTAGTGCGCTTAATTTCTCCTTTATTTTTTTTTCTGGTGCGCAACCGAAATTTTGATTCGTTTATTATTTTAAAATTGTACTCCATGAAAAAGACAATTCAGTTCTGAAATTTATGCTAATCGTATCTAAAATTGGAGAATGTTTACTATCTGTTTTCACATCTTGTCAACGCATTTGAATATTTAAACAGGAAAGAGTGTTAGCGAGCGAAGA
>BGPR01023342.1:0-24311 GCA_013235015.1 Araneus ventricosus | reverse complement strand
CTAATACTTCGTTCAGTACGTATTGCTGTCTCTAGTTTTTTTTATGGTTGGGACATTTCATCTTCCGTTTTCTAGCAGTGAATAAGTTAGTGACAGAAATATTTTAAATGCATCTGAATAAGTTATGAAGCGGCTAGTGAATCGATTTATATTAAAGGAAGCTTCTGTCATCTAGCAGGGAACTACAGTGTTAAAAGCGATTCTATGAAGCATTCTCCTAACATCACAAGGGGACTTCTGCTGTTCACAACCAAGTCGTGGCTGTGGTAGCAGAGTCTCTTTTACACCAAAAGATGCGTTTACCTTCATCAAAGAGATAATAAAAAAAATGTAATTTCACAAAAGAATGCAGAAGTCGCCTTTTAAATGAAAATGCATTTGTTCTAATCTGAGAAAAATTACAATTTATCTGAGAACTATCAAGACTAAATTCAAAGAAATAAGTTCCTACTATATTTTTTTAGAAAGGTTTAGTTAACACATTGTGTGTGCGGTATACGAATTCGATGCAGCACAAAAATAAGGACAAACCGTAGCTGCGCTCGGTTCAGACGATCATATAAAATAAATGGAAAAGTGGACGTATTCAGCAGACACCTCAACGTGTCCAACTTATCTAAACTTGGAAAATAGGGGTCTATTCTGGTGCGGATGAGTTCAGGTTGGGTTGCGTTCCGTTTGTTAACGTGCGGAACCCAACCTAACTCCCAGGAGTACCAATAGACCCTCCCAGTCAAATTCTTGGATTAAAATTTTGATGTTGGGTAATTCTTAAAAACATAGTTTTTTAGGTTTCTAAGCCTTTAAGGTGTTAATTAGTCGGTGGCAAAAACGCAAAGGATTGCATTATTGTTAATCTGGATGTAGGATGTATAAGGACTGAAAATTGTGCACGAGATACTGTGCTCTCAGCATGCACAACAAGTTTTCTTTCCTACTAAGACTCTATGCTTCATCCTAAGTTTCCCCAGAAGCCCATGGCAATCAATGAAGCAGGAAAGTTTTGTTCAGACGGTTCTTCCACACTGGTGCGACTTCATGACGTGATGCGTCAACTTTTGGACACGGGACGGACACTGTGTCTCATCGTAACAAGTTTTCTTTCCTACTATGACTATGCTTCATCCTAGAGTTTCCCAAGTCCATGGCAATCACTGAAGCAGTGAGAAGTTTTGTTCAGACGGTTCAGATTTGTGCTAGTTCCTTGAGGTGATGCGTCAGCTTCAGTACAAATTGTTGTTGATAAGGTGGACAAATGAGTGGTTTACAATTACTATAGTTCTTTCTGTGTTATTGGAGGTAAAGATATTTCTTTGTAACTCTCCTAAGTTTTAATCCTTAAAAAATCGAATGCTGCATTTAAATAAAACATAAGCGTAAAAAACCGAGGACAAGTCATTCCAGCTTTTGATTGCCGAGTAATAATTTTAAAACGGGAGATAAATTTGAACTAAAACGTCATTTTCCTACAAAAAAGAGCCTTCGTGCAGAGACTATGTGAAGTGACTTATATTAATGGATTTTTAATATATTCAATACATTTATTCATTTTAGAAAATAAATCGTAAAATCTATGAGCAGTGAAAAAAACTTCGAAATCTAAGACAAGTGCCAAACCACAACTATTTTCAGAAAAGATATATGAAAAACTATGCAGTACAATTCAGTAACATTGCAAAGCTTTTTCAATTTCACTCTAGTAAAAATTTCAAGTTTCTAAACGGACTTCAAAGCAATCGTCGGGATGAAAATAAAATAATGCAGAATCATCTGTAAATTTCATGAGGAGTCCTATATATGTGGTGCTGTGTTTTTTAGCGTTTAATATGAAAGAAGAACTACAATTCATTCATTTTCAATACACTCCAAAAGGGAGCTTCTTTGTGAGTATGTGGAAAAAATGTGGTTACTAAAAAATTTTAAAAGCGTCATTTACGTTCATTCTAACGAGACCGATTGTGCGAGATCTGTGGGAAAAGGTTCTTGAATCTAATAATTTAAAGAAGACATTTACTTATTCATACAAAGAAAAACGTTTTTTCTTTGATACGTGAAGAATGTGGTAAGCGTTCACTCAAGTTATTAAAGCCATCACTTACGTATTGTAAGAAAACCTTTTGTCTGTGAAGGGTCAATGATTCATTCACCACAAGCAAATGTGCTTTAGAACACACGCAGTTCATACAAAGAAAAACCTGTCTTGTGAGAAGATATTAATTAAAGAGTATGCCATTCATGTGTGTTTAGGCACGTTACTGACTAGCAAAGGAAAAACCTTACTTATAGGAGTCTGCGGATGAAAGCGTAAGCAGTAATGATTAAGAGAACTTTACGATATTCATACAAAAAAAGAGCCTTTTTGTAAGAAGAATGCGGACAATTCACCCACAGAAGTACTTTAAGAACACATTTCGCGTCCATACCTAAAGAAAAAGCCTTTTTTGTCTGGAAGAATGTGAATTTAGTATTCATGACTATTTAAGGCACGTTACTGACTCAAACAAAAGAAAACCTATATGCCTGCGTGAGTCATCGAAGCTTCACTTAAGCTGTAAATTTAAGAATTCACATTTCAGTATTCATACCAAAAAACCTTTTGTCTGTGAAGAATAGCGGCCGCATGTTCTTGAAACAAACCTTTAGGTTAACATTTACGCATTCATACAGAAAAACCTTTTGATCTGTGAAGAATGTGAATTAAAAGTATTTGCTGACTCCATTCATGCTCGGTTAAGCATTTACTGACTCAAACAAAAAGAAAACTATATGCCTGTGAGATCTGCATAAGCGTTACAAGCATAGAATTTAAGAACACATTTACGTACTATCAGTAGAAAAACCTTTTGTCTAACGTGAAGAATCGAGCAACGTATTCGCACCCAACGCGTTACTTTAAGGAACACGTTTACGCGTTCATGCAAAAAAACCTTTTGTCATAGTGAGAGAATGTGGTAAGTAGTTCGCTTCATTAGGTTTAAGGTACAGTTTCTGAGCTCAACAAAAGAAAAACCTTATGCCTGTGAGTCTGCGATGAAGCATTCACCCACAAGCATGTAATTTAAGAACACATTTACGTATTCATACAAAAGAAAATCCTTTTGTCTGTGAAGAATGTGGTAAAGTATTTGCCCATGCATGTAGTTTAAAGACACATTCATGTATTCATACGAAATAAAAACTGTTTGTGAGGAATGTGGAAAGGCATTTACAGAAAGTACTTTAACGAAACATTTTCATATTCATACAAAAGAAAATTTTTATGCATGTGAAATTTTTGGAAATGCATTTAGTGTAAATTGTAATTTACGAAGACATTTACATACTCAAATGGGGAAAACATCTTGTGAAACTGTGATAAAAAGTTCAGTGTAATAAAGACGTTCCAATCATATAAGTGCACAAATATAAAAGTAAGACCTTTCATCAGCGAAGTTTGTACTGAGGTACTCACTCAAAGATTTAAGAATTTTTTTAACTTTTTGAAAATTTTATGAAGAACCTATATTTAAACTTTGATTCTATTAGTGTAAAAATATTTTTTTAATAAGCTTAGCATTTCATTGGATTTATATTTAACTGCATGTGTTGTTTGCTCTTAGCTTTTATAGTTATGTCATATCATATACTGAACAATCGAAAGAAGATTTTCATTCGAAAGAGAATTTTCTTTCAATTAAAAATAATTCGGAAGCTTTTTCTTGATAATTCATCCTGAATTTCCACTCCGTCGTCATCAACAAATTATTAGTTGATATAGGGGGGAAATCCAAAAAGATAATGGATGTTTGTGATTTCTGATCAGAACATAAGCATGTTGAATTAGAATATAGAGATTGTAAAGAGCAAAGGCAGTCTAAAGTTTCGAATGAGACGCAGAAAATCAACGGTGCCAGTCTGTTGCCCATTTGGAGACAGGTAATGATTTTACTTTCTCTGTTTAATTAGGAATTATTAGCTAATGTTGGTTGGGATCTAGAAGTTGGAACACGCGCGATTTCGTCGCCAATATGGTTACCTGAGGAATCAAGCGGATTACTTCCATTGGCAACCCTTCGTCTAGATCGCTTTCGTCAAGGCAAACGTTTCGCGTTTTTGAGTTGTTTACATACTACGCTGATTATTATAAAACTTTGAAATATTTATTAAATATTTTAATTAAATAATAAAGTATATATTAATTAGTATAATTTCAAATAGTAAATAAATTAAAAATAGAACTTTGATTTATTTCGTGATTATATATTTCTCCGATTACGTAATTGAGAGATTTTTTTCTTCTTTGCCTTATAATAAAAATCGTTTGCATGGAATTTTCGAATCTGTTTCGTCAAATTTTGAAATTTATCATTTGGAATGCTGTCTTCACCTACGTAATAGTTTCCTTGATGCGCAGCATTGTTCATTTTTCTTTTTGATATAGTTAGAGCGTTTCCTCCCAAGTACAAGTATTAGAACTGAGTAAGTCTTAATTTTTTACTATTACTTGTTCTGCCGCTTCATTAGAGTAATTTAAAAGAAGCTGATTCCAAACATTCAGTAAGCTAGCGAAGCTACTAAGATCCCGCTTTGTTGAAAGTGAAACCGCTGATGCTTTTTTAAGTTAAAAAAATTTGCCCGATGCCCACATTCTAATGAAGTGTTCAATGTTTGTAAATGAGATTGTAAATAAAAAAAAATTCAGATAGGTGGCATACCATTACGGCGTTCTAAATTTGTTACAGCTAGATATTTCCATACGCAATATCTATCGATCAGATGATGCACGTTTCCTGGTTTCCTTTTTTAGTTTTTCTTGAATATCTCGAAAACTATTCAATTTTCGAATTACAATTGATTTAACAAATAGAAGAGCGTAAAATGACTTATAAATGCATAAATTTATTTTACTTCTAGCTTTAATAGTTCCGCAGAAAATGGCTCTCAAAAATGGGAGATGTCCAATAATTTACGACCAACTATACCGCCGTAAATTCGCGTTCTGAAAAAAAACTTAGTAAACCTGGAGTTTACGGTGCGTACTTTTTTCTCGCAAATTTTCATTGGCATAATTTTATTTGCCGTCGCCAAACACTGTTAAGGATGCGCAGTGAGTTTTTTTATAGGTCTCCTGCGCATTCGATGCCTACGGCATTTCAAAACGAGAGATTCAGCACGCACAAGTGTGCACCGGTAAAAATTTTTTAACTTAAAAAACATCAGGGGCTTCGCTTTCAGAAAAGCGGGCCCCTCGTAGCTTCGCTTTTTCATTGAGAAATGAAACACACAAGGAAAGAACGAACATAGGAAAAACACGATATCTGAGGACGATGAAACGCAGCAAGGGAACCATTGTTTTCAGAAAAAGCATTCCTTGTTCGATATTTCGAAGCCGTAATCAGAAACACAGAGAAAGAGAATCAGGAAATTAAATGAACTAAAATCTTCAGAAGAGAAGCGAACGGTTATCGAAAAAAAATGTTTCGTAAATGATCAAGAATTCGAAACGAAGTATTATTCAAATTCGGACGCCAACCAATCAAAACGAAGAGAGCAGACAGTGGACCAATGAAAATGAGGCGAAATTAAGGGCATGAGGCTGTAGATCGGTAAACAAATCGCTGTCGGCGCATGCTCAAACGACGCCGAAAAAAGTTTCAACTTTCATCCAGAAAAAATGTTCTGGCACTGTCTCTCTCTCTAGGCGACAAACAATGAAGGGAAACGAAGTGAGTACGCACCCTAAACTTCAGGTTAACCAAAAACTTTTTTAAATACACTCTCATTTAAAAAAAAACCTTAATTGTAACTTTTTAATTTTTTAAATGGGGCCAATAATTTATGACCACCGTGTATTATAAACGGCAGAATGTCGTGTTCCTAAATCTACGACAGCTGCTTCCTAATTGTGAAGCAAGTTGAGAATTCGACTTATTCTGCTCCGTATTTCGAGCATTTTCTCATTCGGCTTCAAATAGATAATCGTGTTTTTTCTTCTAGCAGATTTCGCCTTCACTTACGCATATTTACGGATCCTACTATGATTTGGATTGAGGTCGCTTTTCATTGGCTCTCAGCGTCACGTGACTTCGCTTGCTTCTAAAAGATGTCATAGGAGTGCGCTTAGTTTGGATTTCGATTTTTGCCTTAGCTATTGCATCATGGAAAAAGCAAAATTATCTTTATCTTGAATTCATCATCCCTTTAGAAATATCCAAATAATCGTAATTAAAAGGTAATTTTGGTTTTTCCATGATACAATAGCTAAGACAAAAATCGAAACCTAAACTAAGCGTGCTGCTATGACATCATTCAGAAGCAAGCGAAGTCACGTGACGCTGAGAGCCAATGAAATGCGACCTCAATCCAAACCATAGTAGGATCCGTAAATAGCTTCACTTACGAGCGAGCAACTCGTTTTCTTCTAAACTTGGTTCAATCCTCCCCTCGATCACATTTGCAGATGTCTGTGACGATGATATCCATCTTTGCAAGCCAATTTTAAATACGAGGTTTTAAGAAGTGATACATTTAGTCCATTGCAATTAGACCGAAAAATGGCAAATAGGGCGAAAAAATTTATATAGTTTTGAAACTTTGGTCAAATACTTCTTTGACATCAAGGATATCAGAACCGAAAAGTTTCCACCTCTCCGGGAGGAGCTTCCGCTCCTAGGGGGAAAAAACTGAAGTGAAGTGGAGTGTTAGGTCAGTTTTTTCTAGATTTCTTCACCCCTACACACTCAATGTTAGAAATGGTGTGGATGAATGTCGTAGAGCATAACATTCTGCGTCGAATGAGTACCAGCACTATAAATTTTGTTGCAGTGGTACGATTACAAACTCTTATCAAATTTGCAATGATTTTTCAATTTTCCTAAAAAAAATCATTATTCTTACAAAAGACGACGCATAGAATCAAAAATTCTATCTAAATAAAGTTTGTATGTATAAGCATTCACTTTTGTAAGCACATGCATATGTCAGAGCACCAATACCAGAGCGCTAGTGTGGTGTGGAAGTTAGGAGAGAGAGTACAACTAGTCCATTGCAATGAGACCGAAAAACGACAAATAGGAGAACATTTTGTAAAGTTTTGAAACTTTGGTCAAATACTCTTCTGACATCAAGGAAACGGAAACCGTAAAGTTTCCATCCCTGAGGGGGGAACTCCCCCCCACCCACCCACCCCTCGAACTTGCAATACCATCAAAGCACAAAATGATTGTACCCAGCTTATAAAACAATAATTAACATTGCTTATTTCTTTAACTGCAAAGGGAAATCTACAAGCAGTGCAATTGCTCATCTTATTCAGGCCACTTTCCTTTTTCTTCGTGTTGCTGTACAATGCGATGATGAACCTCTTTCCTGCTCTTTCAATCTCAGTGTAAGTTGATTTAGTGTTATTAAAGATCTCAGGGATATCTTACAGGAACACTGGCACTGTTTGTAGTTTTCACTTTCCATAGAACCCTAAGGTTGTGTCAGAACCACTAATCGCATGAACGAAGAGAATAGATTTTTTTGCATTCGATCACAAGATTAGAATTTTGCAGATATTTAGAGCTATAGAACCTATCTTTGACTTTACTCTTACCCTCTTTCAACATGAGAGTATCTATATAGTCTGTAGTAAGAGCAGTAAGCAAAACAAGAATATCAACATCTTGGCCAATTACATAAACATGTTTCTTAATCTTCTCATATGTCACAATATGTACATCAGCATCATCTGTTGCTACAAACGTGCATATGCATACGTTCTCCAAGTGGTTAGCAAGTTTGAGAATTGAAACGTTCCTTATTTGAAAGATTGATTAGAAATTGTCTCTGAGGGTCAAGGAGAACTATGCTTTCCTCAAAAATTATTTCTCTTGAGGTACGCTTCATCCTTCGCTTTTGGCGTTCAATAACCTTTGTGTTAACACTGCTTTCTGTATATCCGTCAAAAACAACTGTTACTTCATCGTCGTAATGCCTCTTGATATAAGACATTTATGTGGTGTAAAAATCACCGAAAGTCTCTTGCTTTGGCCATACTACACGATGAATAAGAGAGCCTCCATCAAGAACGAAGTAAAGGTTGTCAGTGTTACCAACTGGTCGCTCTGGAACTGTCTCAAAGATATTATAAAACATGGCCAGCAAGAGGCTACATATAATTAGAATATTTATGAAAATAATTTATTGAAGTTAAAGAATATAATTGAAGGAATTGAAAAAAGGCCTCCATATTATTTTTCGCTGAAATAATGCTCTATATAAAATCTTATGGTGGTACAAGCTCGAGTGTGAATCAACGGTACCACACTCCGCCTTTTGTATTTTTGCTCTTAATCTTTTTCTGTTTTTAATGTTAAGCTTTTTGCGTTTTTGCTCTTTATCCTTCGTTGAGTTCATTGTTGTAAACAATGTTTTTTAAATTGTTCTGCTCACCTCTTGGGGTTCTTTGAAATTCTTTTCTAATGTAGTACATTTCTTTTGTTTTATGTTTCCCCTCCAGCCTGTGGAAGGCCTTGCATCCTCTTGGGTTGGCTGGACCGATGCGGGTTGAAAGTAAATTCAAATGTGAGTCAAAGATGGTACACGCAGAAGGAACGTATTAACACTTAAAAGCCCGGTTTTTTTTTAAAATTGATTTTAAAATGTTCTTGACTTTAATTTCTTGAATAAAACATGGGAAAAATATTTTTAAGAATCATATTTTGTTTTAAGTATCGTTTATGGCTAAAAAAACAGTTTGTTACCAAATAATAACACTAGACTTTATTTCAGAAGAAAAACTGTTCTTGATATAATGTCAAACACTGATGAACTTCAATAAATAATAATGCGGCAAGGAATTTCCTTCAGCATTGTAGAATAAAATGTAGTATTCTAAAAAAATGCAGCCTCAAGTGACAAACGTCAATTTATTTTTATTATTTTATCGGCACTCGGGCTGCCATCTATAAGTTGTAAATTGATATAATCAAAATTTCAGAATGCTTCCTATTGGCAACAACAGGCATTAGAGTTTCTATCTTATTCTGAAGATTTTAGAGGACAAAAGTGGGTATGTTGCTTAAAGGCTACACGGGGCATTTAAGAGTTAAATATCATAAAACATCCGCCTTATTTTCATTACCAGGTGTTAATCAGAGAATATCATCCAAATATTTGAATTAACAGGCCGCATCGATTGTGACTGTCGCAGGAGAGCATAACTATGCAGGATCCATTAGCAGTTATTTTCCCGATCAGAATTATTTTTAAATCTAGTTTGCGCTCTTATTGCTTTTTATCTGATTCGATGCACAAGATTCTTTTCCTGCCACTTCCGAGTGAACTACGACTTCGATGTTATTTTTAGTTTAGAATTTTTAAAAGCCATAACGCTCTGAATTCCCGTATTGAAATTGAATCAATTTCGAAAGGGACGATATTAAAAACTTTGGTAGGTTATTGTCCTATAACACAGCGATAATGAATTTCATTAAAACGTGAGCTTTTCGGAAGTATCCTTTTTTTATATACAAAGAATTTGAATTAAAATGCTTTATGAAATGAAATCGTGTACTGATCAAGTAGAATTTAATAAACATATGCTATTGAATTTTTTTTCGGATCTCCATGAAGATGCTTTTCGTAGCTTTAGAAGCATTAAATCTGTTTATTTATTTTGCAATTTATAGATTCGAACTTTTTTCTAGAAAACTTCCAACTTGTTCTAATCTGTTATTTTAATTCATACTGAGGAGTGTGTAAACAACACAAAAAACTTGCATCTGCGGAAATGAATACTTGATGCGTTAATTACAATTTTTGTTCGGAAAATGTTTGTTCATTTGAATTTTTAATAAGATTTATTCGTTAACTTTTAGCAATATTTATTCAAAAGAAATTTTAAAGCAAATTATATTCTTTGAATTTAAGCTTTTGTAACTACTATACAAAGTCTTTAAAAGTGGTAGATGCTAAAAATTACCTCAACTTGTACCCCCAAAACAAAGAACGTCCATCTTTAGTAAAAATATGTAACTTTTTACTATCATTCAAAGCGCGTAATTTATCTTCTGAAAAAGATTGACCAGTTCCGAAAGCATGCAGAAAAGTTTAGACAAAATTCCAAACAACGCAAATTTATAATTCCATGTAATTTAAAGGAAAAAGATGTTCCTTATTGCTAATTTCTGCGTAGGATAACCCATTCACTCATCTTTTCACCGAATGTTCCCACTTAAAGATCAAACACATTAATTACGAATATTGAGGTTAAACGGTCATCTGTCAGTATATTCGGAATTGACGGCACCGTTGTTCCGTCATTAACGTCTTTATTACTGACAAGGCCAAAAGGGAAGGTAATCAGATGATCTTTTCAACTGAAATAAAGAAGTGGATGCCCAGATAGCAATTTTTGTTTGCAGCAATCTTACTCTGCAAGCTCGCAGCAAGTTTGCCACGGCAAGAGTGCAAGTTTGAAACAAGCTTGTTGCGTCGAACTCGTTGCAACAACAGAGTACGCAGACGAACCTCAGATTCGAACCCCGACAAACCGCTTCGTAAACCTATCGCCTTAGCCACTCCGCCAGCTGGACTTCGATTTCCGAAACAGATTACGCTAATATGTCGTGCATGAACATTTTTTATTTTAAACTGTCTTCTTGATTTCATTATTTTTTAATTTTTGAGTTGAGAATATGATTTAAAATCGAAGGGAGACCGATTTTCGCCAATAACTACGTTTTGCTAGTGGAATAAATTATGAAATTAGGGCTCAAAAATAATTAATTTAAAAAATATGGGACACAAAGTAAGTTATTACTTTTCAGCAAACATTTACCGTTTTTTAGGTTTAATTTTGTTAATAAACGTTAAAATTCCAACATTAAGATAAAGGCGAAATATAATTTTCTTTACAGTGCGAGTTCTATATTTAGTAAAAAGATGGAAAATTTTTCAAAAGTAATTTTTATAAAAAGATTTAGTTAGTTTTTTACAAATTATCATTGATTTATTGAATTAATTAAAAGGACGGTCTAGGAGATGCTATTAAATATCGGATGTTTTTTAAAACAAAGACAACGATCAAAACCAGATATATACAACTGTATCCATGTCGTGGCGTGTAAGTGTGCCATGTCAATTTTCCAGCAAACTTGCATTGCATGGAGGGTGATCGACTATGCTTTGTTACTTTGCAGGAAGTTCGTTGCAAAGTTGCCGCATCAAGTTTGTCATGACAAGCTAATATCAAGTAAAATCACACTTTCAGCAAGTGTACATGCTATCTGTGTAAAGTCACTTTATTGTTATATTAAAAGCCGCCACTAAAACGCCTAAAGAATTGAGCTGCAGAAGATGAAAATTCTAGGTTTTTTATTTTCATCAATTCAATATATACTGGAATTCAAAAACCATAGAACGTAAAAATGATGTAAAAATCTCTGGAATTTACATGTCTTTTCTACCCTTAAATTTTATCTAGTGACTTAAGTGTCAATTCCGTGTATATGATTTATATTTCGCTTGTTTAACATTTTAAACTTAACACTTTATACCTCAAACTGATTTCAAATAGAATTACTCAGACGTTCGAATGCATCATTGAAAGTATCGAAAAAATAATTTAAAAATCCGTCGCGTTAAAATAAAAATTTACTGACAAAAGTGTTTTTTTTTTTATTTTGCAACATAATGCTAAAATTTCTAGAGAAAATTCATCAGCTTTTAAAAGAATTGTTAGTTTGTTTTAAATATGAGCCTTCATCACTTTTCTCTTCTCAAAAAGGTGTGTCCACTTTTTTACTCACAAATTGCTCCGTGCAGACCCTGCATAATGCAAAATGATAGTGTCAACCAAATTTTGTTTTTATAAATCGCCTCGTATGCTATCTTTGAAAATATAGTGCAAATTGTGTTACAGTATTGCAATAAACAATTAATTTGACTGCAAACAACAATGGGAAAAGATTGGTCAAATTTCTAGTTTGTTGCACACACGTGATATAAAGGGTTAATACAGTTAATCTCTGAAACTTTTTCTGTAATACAAGGAAAGAAATAAAATTCCCCCCACTTTCTGGTCTTTTTCCCTGTTTTCTTCAAAATATAACATGTCGCAAGTCTTGTTGAACAGAAATTACGAGTTAATAAATTATAAGTTAGATATTATTACAGGTAACAATAGGATCATCCTGAAAACAATGTCCGAGTTGACGACATATGTGAATGCTATTGGTTTTATTTTTTTAGATTGGAAATGCTCTTACGATGCTTTTGATGTCAGGCTTTATATAATCTGGGCTATCAAAGAATGAATTTTGAATCCAAATCTTCACGTTTTCTTGTTTTGACGGAGAGCTCTGAAAAAATGCTGTGGAAATAGATATCTCACTGATTCATCAGTTTGGACAAATTAGTTTCTTCTGTCTTCAAGACTAGTTGCACCAAAAAAAAAAAAGATAGGATTTCGTAATTTTATCTCTGATATCACACAGGCACTGTTTGATCCTAGAGCCACGGAGCCCATTGCGTTCGGATTGCAGTTGGATATGTTTGAGAAGCAATGTAAAGACATTTAGAGGGACCGATGAAACTGGGTTGTTGCACTCAAAGCAGTCGTTTTTCGAGTTGAGCATTAGACTTTCATTTTGCAATTCAAGGATATTTTAGAAAACAATAAATTACTTTTTACTGCTTTAATAGTTGGATTATCGGTTCTTTATGTCTTGAATACTTACTACGAGAAAAGAACATTTTACTTTTAGGGCATTTCATTTGTTACAACAACAACTTCTTGAAAAACAATTGCGGCTTATATCTGTTCTTAACACATCAGTGAGAGTTCAGGAATCATTTTCAAAGTAAAAAAAGCAAATTTTCTCCCTTTCATCACAGGGTTCAACATGCAGACCTTATTCATTTTCGTGTTATGGATCGCAAATTGTTTTGTCAGGAAAGATTGAAGGAAGGCTGTGTCTCTAAATATTTGTTAATAGACAATATCTTTTACGTCAAATGAAAAAAAAAATGCACCGAAGTTTCTTTTATTCTTTCTGTTAAATTGCAGTTTTAAACATGTTAAATAAGACAATAATTGGTGGGCTATTAACCCCTTCAAACCTGGTGTCCAGCATACCGGACATCAATTTTGGTGCTCAATTAGTCAATAATTGACAAACTTCATGCTTTTTTTTTATTCTCGATTTTGATATCAATATAATCGTAGCAAAATTTTCGTTTCAGCTGGAATAATTTCATTTTTTTTTGTTTTGTTTTCAAAACAAATTGAGAAAAATCATCGTTCATTTCAAAATGGAGCTCAGTGGCAAATTTTTTGTTGAAGTAATTTCTTTTTTTTTAAATCCTTTTTTTTACCATTCACTTCTGCAACTTTATTATCTTTGATAACCATTTTAAAAGTGAAATTTTTTGTGATTTTTTGTGTCCTTTTTTAATTCAAATATCGGTATTGTCCAGATGCCGGATATGGGATCTTTCTTTAATTTTCATCTACGATCATGATATTTCATTTATCCGTTAAATTGTTTCCTTTGGTAAGATTAACTCCATTGCCAGTCCTTTTAAAACATTGAATCATGCTATACTTAGAAAGCCTTGCATATAAATAACAATTCCGCTTGAGATCAACGGTACTTAGACATCTTTCTAATGTTGCATGTAAAAGAGGCTAAAACAAATTCGAGTCAGAAGAGGATTAATGAGTTAAAACACGAATGAAAATTATTTCTTTTGAAGTGTTTGCGTTTATTGGATTGATACTAGAAACCCGCTTTTTAAGCTCCTAATTCGTATGGACCTCTTTCAATCTAATGAATTGAAATAAAAAATAGAAGATAAGTCATAAATTAAATTTCAAGAGCCAACGAAGTAAGCCGGGTTGTAGACGAAAATCCTACATTATAAAATGATGCACGAAAATGATTTCTAAATCTGTGTTTTAGGAATTATTAACTTTAATTATTTATGTTGTATAAGTTATTTTATGGCCAACCGTCGTTATAGAAACAGATTAATAAATTTATTAAAAAGTATTCTAGATGACGAATTTTAATACAAATTAATTTTGGGTATTTTGTTACTTTAAAACTGGTATATTTGCTTGAGTATTTGTTTGGAGTATTATTCATTTAATGCATATAGTACTGCCGTATTGCGTGTATTGTTATACACTTCCTTTATTTTCTAAGAAGATATAGCACAGTATTTCAATTTCACTCTTTCAATTCCTCAGGCTTAATCAAAAATCGAAATGCTTTAGAATTAGTGTCATTTTAAATTACATTTTAATAGGAAAGATAACTTTACTTAAAATCCGTGAAAAATGTCTTCGTTCGAGGCAGTATTATTATTATTGAGTTCAATGTGACTAACGCATTTCATCTGATTATTTCTTCCGATTTCATATTACAAAGGCAGAAAAGTCATGTTTATAAATATGCAAAAACTGCATCCTTGTTTATATTGTTCAAAGCTTCCGTCCTAAATTCGTATTCAAAACTATTTCCTCATTCTATTACTTTTGTTAAACCAGCGGGAGTTGTCTCCCCTAAACTTTCTCGTATACTCCTAGCACATGTAGAAAACTACCAGAATAATAAAAGACGTCAAATAAACTTCGTCTGCAGTAAACCAAAGTTGGAACCACGCGTGTTTTGGAAGGATCAAAACAAATTCCAAATCCTCTCATTCTTTTTTGTGCAAACAGGACCACCAGCGAGACTCCCTAAATGTTTGCTTCCTTACAAAATCACTCCAGAATTGTTTTTTGGCAAGCTGCCAAGTTTCAGGAGCGTCCTTCTTGCACAGGCATTGCCACTAGTAGGCATGCGCAGGAAAGGATTTCAAAACTGAACAAGTATGCGATTATACAGACAAGACAGACAGTCAATGCCGTTTTGACAGTTTATTTAAAATTTATACGGACTACCATTCATGACGATAAAACTGTGTATAAAATTTTATCCATCGGCTTTCAAACTTTTTTGAGTTATAGCGTTCACATGACCTCGAACATACAGACAGACAGACTTCCGTTGACGGATTTGTCCACAATTTGATAAAAGTACAAATTATGTTTAAGACCACACATACCAAATTTCATCCCAGCTAGCTCTAATAGTTTCGAGGTATCGTGTTCACAGACACACACACAGACACACATACAGACACACACACAGAACACACACACAGACAGACATAATTCCAAATTGTGTTTCGGAATCAGGGAGGTCTAAACGTGGAGATTCGTCAAAATCTCAGTTCGAATTTTGACGATTACAATACTTTCTCTTTGTAAGCTTCGTATACGAGAAGTAAAAATAAATAACATTTATTTTCTTTTAGCATATTTCACCTTCGCATTAAGAACACAGGAAGGCTCTTTTTTTACTTTCTCATTATACGAAATATAGAAAGTATTGTAATCGTCAACAATTCAGACGAGATTTGACGAATCTCCGTTTTAGACCTCCTGTGTCGAAAAAACACAATTTTGGAATTATGTCTGTCTGTGTGTGGGCTACGATAACTCCTTTACTAGAGCAACAGGAATGAAAACTATTATGTGTCTTTCATATAATTGTAATTCATCCATCAACGGGAAGTCACAATCTAAACTAACTAACTCAATCGCGGTCATGAACCTTGCACTGGATTAGAAGCTTGAATAGCAAGATGGATAAAGTGATACACAGTTTTTATCATCATGAGCTAACAGGTATCATATAAGACACTGAGCCAAACCTCTAATCAAGGGATTGACAGTGACGTCATTCTGTATAATGTCATATATAAGTATCTCGGCCCTTTGGCTTAGATACATAAACGGTATCACAGTGCTAGCATTAGTATAGATCTGTGCAAAATTTCGTTGATCGGTTAAAAAGGCGTTCAAATTGCATATTCATTTTTTAACTTGCGCACTTTAAAATAATCTCAATTTTTTTATCCACGCAGGAGGAGAAATGACAAATATTTGAGAAATATACGAGAAAGTTTGAGGGGATTGCCCTCCCGCTGTTTTCTATGGAGAAAGGGATCGTACTGTTCCAGTTACTTGATATAATTCAGAACACTATTTAGTAAAAATTGCTTATTTAGTAACTTAAGAAAAAATATTGTGTATTGGAATGTATATTTCATCATTGTCTTATGAAGCCTGATCGATTTACCTGTAATGACGATATTTCAACTATGGGGTTAATCGGAAATGTGCTTCCCTCGATCTTCAAGTTTTCATCTTTAACTATGATGTGTTTTCTGTTTATCTTTGTATAACAAAAGGCAACCGAATGTACAATTTAGAATGATGCGTTTTCCGATTGGCAAACTTTTGTCCCTATATTTATAACAAATTTATAATTTTTTTGGTGTTAAGACCAAATTTATTGACTTCGTAATTGCGTTTTCCATGTCTTAACCTTAATACCGGACAGAAAGACAAGATTTAATGGTACTATTCAATTCTCGATCTTCAAGTTTTCTTATTGTATGATGTGTTTTTCTTTGTGTCTTTGTCTAAAGAAAAGGCAACCGAATATACAATTTGGAAAAAGCCATTTTCAGTTCAGCAGACTTGTCCTATATTTATATGAAATTTATAATTTTGGTGTTAGACCAAATTTGTCGTAGATTACGTTTCCATGTCTAGCATATACAGACAGAAAGACAAAAAATTCAATATTTTTTTTCGCCTATAAAGATGTATTGTTATTAATCTTAACAATATCTTGTTCGAATATTTTGTAGATATGTAATTCTGTCTCTTCTTATACCTCGCATAGGCAAATAAAAAGCTTTTTTACGAGGATATCTGGATTACTGATTTCACTTAGTGCGCTATCGGATGTTACTGATTTTATGGCTCTTTGAGTTTTTACCTAAAACATTTTTATCCACTTATTCCTACTGAGTGATTAAAATTTACTTTGAAAACGAGTGAATGGAAGATAATTTGTTCTTACAACAAGCCATATACCAAGATCACAAACGACCATCCAGTCCTACCTTGAGGCCGCAGTGGCCTTGTGGTAAGGTCTGGACATTGGGGTTGGAGTTTGAATTTCGAACCCGATTCCACTGAAGATCCCGCCGTGTATGAGGCCTGTTGCACGTTAATCATGCAGATTGACTAAAACGTCCTCCCGTTGGTGTGGTGAGGAAGTTTGGAGAGTGGGTGCCAGTCAGGTGTCGTCCTCATCGACCGCGGTTCAAAATTACAAGGTTCGTACCAAATTAGCCCTAGTGTTGTTTCAAACCAGGACGTATAACCAAACTAAGCTGAATCAGTCTGACTTGGCGTCGGGTCTACGTTGGGCTTAAACCCGCCGACTTCATTGGGCACTGTATTTACATTATAGCCGCCATTACGAGGATTATGCGACAGCACCCCTTTCACCGTTCCACGACCCATTATCGGAGATGGGGCCAGAAACCACTCCACCATTACTATACTGGGGATGCAGGGAACCCCCTTGCTTATCGGGGCTCCTCATCCGTGAACTCACCGTTATTGAAATATAATCAACTTCAGCTCATCACTATTTTCTAGCATAAGTCATCCGCGTGTTCTTTAACCTTCGCATGGGCTCAATATTTTGAAAACAGCTGGCTTCGTCTGGGATCTTTCAGAACGTACTTACCCTTTCTGGGAGGGGTAAAGCCCAGCCACGGTGTTTCGAAGAGGGGTGGTCACGAGGTCATCGTGAGAAACGGTAGTGATGATGAAAGGGGCATCTTCTGTTGAAAGTTGAACATTTACGCCTCTCTTTAAAAGTACAGGTTGGGGAAACTGATGAACAGCGATGGGGATGACAAGGAGCCTTAACGCCTGTGATAGTGAAAACACCCCGGACTTCGGGTCTTCGTTAAGTGCCTCTAGAAGAGTGAACGGCTAATTATCTCTGTGTCCCCATAGCTGACCGCGCCGGTGAAAACTCTTCCCTCCTGGGATTTGTCACGTGCCACCTCACAGGGACTGTAGGCACGTAATGACAGCGTATGTCAACCCGCGAAAGTTTGAACTAGAATCTGAATTTTCTCACCCGCAACCCTATTTTCTGAAAACAATCCCATTTTTGGAAGTATAAAACATTGGCCATAATGTCAGATCCACTTCAAGTAAAAGACTATGTTTTTTTTTATGAAGCTACTGTACTTTCGCCAATGAGAGAGGTCTCTTGAGTTTATGATCGGGACATTTCTCTTCCGTTTCTAGTAATGAATAAAATTAGTGACAGAAATATTTTAAATGTATCTGAATATATGAAGAGGCTAATTGAATCGATTTATATTAAAAGGAGACTTCTGTCATCTAAGCAGGGAAATACTGTGTTGAAAGCGGTCTTCTATGAAGTATTCTCCCTATCATCACAGAGGAGACTTCTGCCATTCAAAGCAAGTCGTGGTTGTGATTGAAGTCTCTTTACACCAAATATGCATTTACCTTCATCAAAGAATAAATGAAAATAAAATGTAATTTCCGCCAAGAATGCAGAAGTCGCCTTTTAAAATCAAGGAGTTCATTTTGTTTCTAATCTGAAAAATTACAATTTATCTGAACTGTCAAGATTAAATTCAAGAAAAAAAAGATTCTACTATAATTTTAGAAAGGTTTACATTGTGTGCGGTATGCGAGTCGATGCGAACAAGACAAACAGTAGCTGTGTGCTCGGTTTAGACTGACGATGTATAAATAAAAAGAAAAAGTGGACGCATTCAGCAGACATCTCAGCGTGTCAACTTATTAAACTTGGAAAATAAAATTCTTGGATTAAAATTTTGATGTAGGGTAATTCTTAAAACTTAATTGACGTTTCCCACCTCTAAAGTGTTAATTATTTAGCGAAACTCTAATGATTGTATTATTGCTAATATGGATATTATAAGGACCGAAAGATTGTACACGAGGACACTGTGCTCTCAAATGCACAACAAGTTTTTTCTACTATGACTCTATGCTTGCATCCTAGAGTTTCCAAGCCCCATGGAAATCAATGAAAACAGGAAGAAGCTTTGGACTGATGGCTTCAATTTCTGCGAGTTCATGACGTGATGCGTTAACTTCGAACAATTGTTGAGAAAGGTGGACAAATAGAGTGAGTTTGAATTACTATAGTTCTTTGTGTTATTTGAAAGGGTAAGATATTTCTTTTTTAATAAACAACTCTCTCTAGAGTTTTAATCATAAAAAATCAAATGCTGCATTTAATACTTTTATAAAGCATAAAACCGAGGATAGACCAAATCATTCAGCTTTTGATTGCCAGTAATAGTTTCAGCAGGAGCTTCATAGAATTTGTACTAAACGTCATTTTCTACGAAAAAGAGACTATGTGAAGTGCCTTATATTAATGGATTTAAATGTATATTTCATTCATTTAGAAAATAAATCACCAAAATCTATGAGCACTGAAAAAACTCAGAAAAATATAGACAAATGCCAAATACAACAATTTCTAAAGATATGTGCAAATCTATTGCAAGAAATTAGATAAATTGTCAAAGCTTTCAGAAACTCACTCAATAAATTTCGACGGACTTCAAAACTGTCGTCAGATGAAAATAAAATATGCAGTCATCTGCTGATTCATCCAGGAAAATTCCTATATATACAGTAGTGTGGTTTAGCGTTTATTATGAAAAGAAAAAATTAAAAGAAACATTCAATTATCACCCCCCCAAAAATAAATTATGTAGTATGTGCGAAAAAATGTAGTACTAGACAAATTTTAAAACGTCATTTACGTGTTCATTCAAACGAGAAACCGCATGTGTTGTTGAGAGATCTGTGAAAAGTTCTCCGACTCGTATCATTTAAAACACATTTAAGAGTCATACAAAAAGAAAAACCTTTTTTATGTGAGTATGTGGGAAAAATGTGAAAGTACTAGACAAATTTTAAAACGTCATTTACGTGTTCATTCTAACGAGAAACCGCATGTGTGCGAGATCTGTGGAAAAGGATTCTCCGAATCACATCATTTTAAAAACACATTTACGTATTCATACAAAGAAAAAACCTTTTATCTGTGAAGAGTAATATAGCATTGTCAACCAAGCATGTTAAGAAGACATTCACGTATTCATACAAAAGAAAAAACCTTTTGTCTGTGAAGAATGCGGCTTAAAGTATTTGCAAACAAGTAATTTAGAGCACATTTACGTATTCATACGAAAAGAAAAATCAAATGCGGCAGAATGTGATAAAGTATTTGTCCATGCATCTAGTTTAAGAGCACATTTACGGACTCATACAAAGAAAAGCCTTATATGCCTGTGAGTCTGCTATAAAGCATTTATTCTCCCAAGCATGTAACTTAAGAACACATTTACGTGTTCATACAAAAGAAAACCTTTGTCTGTGAAGAATGTATTAAGTATTTGCTATGCGTATAGTTTAAAAACACATTCATGTATTCATACAAAAGAAAAAAATTTGTGAGAAAAATGAGCAAGGCATTTACAGAAAATAACTAACAAAACATTTTCACATTCATACAAAGAAAACTTTTATGCGTGTGAAATTTTTGGAAATACATTTAATGTAAATGTAATTTACGAAGACATTACATACTCATATGGAAAAAAGATCTTGTGAAACTTTGATAATGGGTTGTAATAAAGACATTCCAATCATATAAGTGGACAAATATAAAAAGTAAGACCTTTCATCAGCAAGTTTGTACTGAGGTACTCACCTCAGATTTAAGAATTTTTTTTAACTTTTTTGAAAATTTTATGAAGAACTTATATTCTAACGATTCTATTAATGTAAATATATTTTGCATAAGCTTCGCCATTTTATTGGTTACTCTTATTTAACTGTATGTGTTTTCTCTTAACTTTTTATGGTATCTGTCATATCATATACTGAACAATCAAAGGATATCAATTGTCATTCGAAATTAATATAATCCAGTTCTTTTTTCTTGATAATTCATCCTGAATTTTCCCTCTGTCGTCATCAACAAAATTATTAGTTAATAGGGGGAAAATTCCAAAAGATAATGGATGATTGAGATTTCTGAGCGGAATATAAGCATGTTGAATTAGAGATATGTGGTGTAAAAGCAAAAACAGTCGAGATTTTCAGATAAGGCAGGAAATCAGCGGTGCCAATCGATTGTCCATTTCCTTGAGTAATGCTCTCTGTTTACTTAGGGTATTAGCTAATGTTAGTATGTTTATGGTTGATTTTATATCCATCTATCGTTTGTAATGCAATCGATTAATATATTTCAAATATTCACGATGACGAGTAATCTAGTTTGCTTAACATATGGTACTCAATATTAATGAAAACATTTAAATTACTGTGATCGTGTTGTTTATCTAATTAATGTTATTTGGCTTTTAGCATTTGTTGACCGGGGATTTTTGAAAAAAATGATGTGTTACCGGCTTTTTTCTTAAAGTAAATAAGAAAAAAATCCGCATATGATGGAATATAGGGCAACTTGGAAGTTATGACGGTCTTTCCACAAACTGAGTTTCTCGGTAATATATTTCCTTTTAGAATTGTTGTAAAAGTGCATGAGTACACCATTTCGTAAACAGTGAGGAAAATATAACGAAAGCGAACGGAAACCACAGTTAAAATGCGCCAATACTCAATCAGAAATTAGGTTCGGTTATCAAAAAGACGTTATATGAAGTTTTCGGTCAATAATGCTGTCAATAGGAGATACTGCTATTGGCGGTGTCAAACTGTCATGCTGTTGTATTAGAATCAATTCGTAATGGCCTCGGTCATAATTACATAAGATGACATAAAAGTTTATCTTTAATGTTTTAAGAAAAGTTTTGATCACATCATTTTTCCTTGCGTAAGATTACTGTGTATTACATGGGTAAATTTCAGTCACAGTTAACAGGCACAACATGTGGTAATGAATCAACTCTCACGTCATGATTTTAAAAAGTCGTCTCTTTCAAAAAATCCTCATGCCATTTTTTTAACTGTCGAGTTCTGCCTAAGTTTTCCAGCGGTTTTTTGACAAATTCGCAATTGTTTTATTGTTTTTATTTTATAGCCCGTACGTTTATCTTTCTAAATCTCTATTTGTTTTATTTTTCCGCTTTATAAGCAGATGCAGGAGTTTTCATAAACAGAAACAGATTAAAAACAAAGACAGGTAATCTAAAAAAAGACCGGAAGTTGCATTTTTGTCACTGTTTTGCGAAAATAATTGCAGATGGATTGAAAATTATTTTCTAATATGCCTCTACTAACGAGCCGCAACAATTTTACATCGTTTCTAAACTACTTTTTTTATGTAAGAGAAAGGATTGGCAACAACATTCGTCAGATTCTGTTTATGTTATGTTTACATTCCATGTTCTCGAGCTTGCTCGTTTAATTCGGATATTTTCATGAATATCGTTTAACTTTCAATTATTATTTTTTTTTATTTCGTTGCTATTGTTCACACGATGTGTGGGGAAAGTATTGGCCGAAAGTGAAAAAAGTAATCGTTTCTCAATAACCAAGGAAATATTAACTTCTGTTGATAGAACATTGCAGAAGTAATGTTGACATGTATTAAAAAAGAAAAGAAACTGCTGAAGAAAAGAACATTTAAGAACTGTATAAAAAGAATTAATTGGATTCAAGTATTATTGATTTGAAATTTAAATGCTGATAACTATTTTTGAGTGTTGATTAGCACAGAATGTAACAATGTGATATATTTCAAGAAAAACTTCATTTTAGGGTTAATCTGCAACTACTGTTTATATTGTACAAATTGCCCCTTCTCAAAGGATTTTATTCTTCGAAGAAACAAGAAAGATGCAGTTAAAATAAACAATTTACCATTTGGATTTATAAATATTGGTGATGATTTAATACTGCGAAAAGCTTTTATGATACGTTAATTTGTCAGCATTTCTTACCAAATTTCTTTTTTAAAAAAATATGACACTCCTCAATGCTTCCTATGTCTGTTTTATAAATCTGATAGTGTAGGTAAGTTCATTCAGGATTATCTTAGTAAAATATAAATAAAAGTATAAATTAAAACTTTAAATGCCTCTTTTGTAGGAATATATTTTTCTCTCTAAATTTTAATACGCTAAACATGATTTCAAGAAAAAATTTATGAAAATTTTCCTTGAAATTTTAATATATATATTCAAAGTAGTATAAAGGCAATCAACTAAATATTTAGATATAACATATAGTTTTTTTTTTATTTTGGCTATTTATTGTTATCGATAAATAAAATTTTCAAAATTTTTGATAAAGGATATGTGCGATGAGCTATAACATTTTTCTAAATGCAAATGTTCTCAGATTTTAGTTCATTGCCTTTAGCACTGTTCCAAATATGCTGTGTAAAAAAAGAATTTAAATACCTGGGCAGGAATTCCACGTATGGCGTTTTGAGTTTCATAGTAATTTTTCATCAAATTTTAAAATTACTTTCCATTTTAAGTAATTTAAATTTTCATTTATTTCCTGAATTGGATTATTCATTGTTTCAACAATTCATCCAGAAAATGCACTAAATTTTGATCTGGGGTTTTCAAAAAATTCGCCTCCGTACCTAGGCAGATGCCTTCATTCAAATGAAATACAATGAAAATTCGAAATACTGCTTTTATTTTCATATAATTTTAAATCACAATTTAAACTGAAATTACTATAAACTTATTATTCGTTCAAGTTTCGTTTCTTCCTTTCTCCTTCTTTTTCCATCTCAACAGTGAAATCTTATGTATATTATTTCTTCAGATTTATGACTATGAATTGGACATAAATTATTGGACACAATTCAAAAGAACAAAAAAAAACTAATGTTACAATTTCTAGATTTATTTAAATAGTTATAAATAAAAGTCCAGATCAGTGGCATACCATTATGGAGTTCTTAATTTGCTACAGCTAGAGATTTCCATAAGCAATGTCTACCGATCAGCCGATGCGCGTTTTCTGGTTCCATTTTTAGTTTTCTTGAATCTCTAAAGAAAACTATTAAATTTTCGAATTACAATTGATTTAACAAATTAAGAGGGTAAAATGCCTATAAATACATGAATTTATTTTACTTCTTAGCTTTAATAGTTTCGCAGAAAACGGCTCTCAAAAATGGGAGATGTCAATAATTTACGACCAACCAGACCGACGTAATGTCACATTACCTATCTGAAAAAATCTTTTTTTAAAATACGCTCTCATTTAAACAAACCTTAGTTTGCAGCATTATTAGTTTAAGTTTTTAAATGGAGCCAATAATATGACCACCTGTGTATAAACAGCGGTATGTCCTAAATCTGACAGCTGCTTCTAATTGTGAAGCAAGTTGAAAGCAATACGTAACTAC
>BGPR01023341.1:0-24311 GCA_013235015.1 Araneus ventricosus | reverse complement strand
AAACAGGTCAGCGTAATATTTGTTTTGCAAAAGAAAAAATAAAACGACATAAAAAAACAGAAACAATGAATGATTTATTACCAAACTGATAAATCAAACACCAGAAACTTATATTTTCATCTTGCCCGTATTTGAATAATAATAATAAAAAAACGGATAAAAATAAATAAATATTTTCCCGAACAAACGTAAATGTTGCGAAATGAAACATCGTACGACAAAAAAAAGAAAGAAAAAAAATGCAGGAAAACGATTTTTTTCCCGACGTTTATAAATAAAAGCTCCTCCAAAACGCGGGAGCTCCCTAAAAAGATAATAAAACCTTTTATGCAAACTAAATGCAAGAAAAACCGATGTGACAGATAGTTATAGGAGCTGCCGATAGATGGCGGCACAATATTTCATTCATTTACACATTGTCACATAGTTATAGGAGCTGCCGATAGATGGCGGCACAAAATTTCATTCATTTACACGTTTTTAATCAATATCTTTTTAACTAATTGTAATTTTGGAATTTCAATGGTTGAAATGGATTCCTTGGATTATTTCCTGACTTTTGATACTTTCTGCTTGCTTCAGGATTTAGTGGTTCATGAGAAGATAGCCGGACATAGATTGATAGACAGATACATACTTTTGTTTACATTCAGATTTTAATAGGAATGATTGCGAAGAGGATGTTTATTGTCATCTGTTAGAAGAGAGATGCCGCTACATATTAATAATCTATTATTTGCGGATACTTAAATAAAACATTTCCACAAAGATGGGCTGGCCGTAGAGCAGATCACGTCCAGGAATTTTATCACTTCCTAGCCAAGAAGCCTTGATCTAAATCCCTGCGATATTCTTCTATGGAGGTACTTATAAGAATAGCCGTTGAACTCCACCACTGCATTAATGAACTACAAAACGAAACGAAACGCAAACTATCCAGACCTCAAAACCCGATATGCTGTAAAAGTGTTGCATAAGTTTTGATACTGAGCAGATATATTTCAGGTTTCTTTATAGATTCATGCCATTTACAATCATACGGTATTTGTTTGGTTGCTGTATTTGGTATTGTTAGGTTATAATGTTTTAGTTTTGGAAGTATAACCTTTCGAAGTTGGTGCATATTTTGTAATGACTCAACATTTTTACTTCTTTTGATATAAAAAGGTAACATCCGTTTCAAAAAATGCTCAGCATATTGAGGTAGAAAAAACGAATAAGTACACAGCCATTAAATAAATAAATATAAAAAACTAACGTTTGGAAGAGAAATTCGCATCCGAAACTCAAGGCACGACCAGGTTTACTTACATAACGAACCTTGAAAAGGAATAGATTATTAAAAACACGCGTGTCTCTCAAAAAAAGTTGATTCTGCTTAAACTCATGATAAATCGTCCAAGTTTCTACCCAGGAGGAAAACGATCTGCTGCGTTCAATGCCTTTAATCGTGCAATTAATACCCTATATAAAATTATTGCTTGCATTTCATATAGGCATAGAAACAGAGTTATATAATTAAACATATGATTACATAAAGAATAAAGTTACATAACGCAAATTAGATGGACATAGATTCTAGAAAAAATATCATCGATGTAAAAAAAAAACTACCTCAAAAACATCGTTCGAGGAGCATTTTATTATTTGTGTTATTATTTCGCAGCGAATTTCACATTCTACGGTGCAGTGTCAGCAAGCGTAATGGGAAAATAATTTTGTTGACGTTATTGCTTTTTTCAATTTAAAATGATAGTATGAAATGTAGATGAAGTCTATGTGTTTTGTGAGTGCATAATCAGACTCTGCGAGGTTCATTAATAACTCCTTTTCTCCCAAATCAATTTATTAATAAACCGCTCACTTAATGAACGTTCCCAATTATTCCAGATTAAGAGGTAATTTGGAACAAGTGTTTCGGATTCTGATCACAGCATATTTGGCAGTCTAAAATAAACAAGCAAAACCTCATAAAAATTTATAAAAAGGATAATATGCTTCAAATCATAATTAACAAAAAAAATTCATAAGTGAAAAGTAATATGTATGTAGTAGAGAAATATTAACGAAGAAATGAATAACTAAGCTAACCTTAAGGTCATATTTAACAGTAGATGAATTGTAGAAAAGAATCCGGGCTTGCAGACTTTATCAAGGGTTACCTGTAGGTAGACTTCACAAAGAAAAAAGAAAATTACTTCTTCCAGCCAAGAACAAGAAAATGGCAGACTGACTCACTGATAAATTCCAAAATTTTCCGCCTAATTTTCCAGAATCCTTACTATTTTATGTATGTTAAATTAAAAAAAAATTATAATAAAAATTATCTAATATGTAGATGACATATTAGGTAATTTTAAAAAAATGAGTTGTTAATCTGACATGAAAATATAAAAAATATTGGTTACAGTGTCCACAGAATAAAAATTACTTCATATAATATGTTAAATTTTCCAAATCAATAAAAAATATAGGTTTTTGTAACATAAAAAACCTGTTCCCAATTCTCCAGGGATGAAAACTATTAGGAACAATTGAGAACACTAACCTGTTAATCAGGAGTGAATTCAAAAAAAGGAAATTAAAAATTTTCCCAACAGTTATATCCTTGAAATCTAAGAAATATATAACGTAGCAACTCACCTTCTACATACATAATTAGTGTAGAGAACGGACAATCAAAATTAACCTTCCAGCGGGAGCACGTATGCATCATATTATATATTTATATCGTGTTTTTTTCTAAATTAAATGGAAATTAATTATCTATATTTATTAGCTTTTACTAAACACAGATTACATGAAAAAAATTTGCTCTTATATTTATAAAAGAACGATAAGTATACAACGTAAGTATCTCCAACATACGTGCACCTGCTTGGAAGGTTAAGAATTTTTTGTTTCACTTTTTATGAACACAATTGCACTAAAGTACTGTTCAGCAACGGATTCCGAGACTAGCACTTTTGGACGATTTTACACCTGAGAGGGGTGTCAGGCAATGAGTCATATGAGCGCATTTCCGGAGTTCTTTGTTATATCACGCTCAGTAAAATGTAAACATCACCCTCCCATTCTTCACTTCCCCTCTTTTTTGATGAAAATAACTCCACCCGCGCATGCGCAAAAGCGAGGAGGGTTTCGGAATCCGTTGCTCAACAATAAACAAATGTTATCAAATAACGCTGTGAAAAATAAGGAAAGCGTTCTTCCCTTAGAGTGTCTTGACCAAGTGGCTTTCCCGTTCGCTAAGGCCTCATTAGTTCGCACTGCAGTCACTTTTCACAAATATTCCCACTTCCCAAATAACGCGACTGACCCTATAAATTAGCCTATTCGTTTTACACATTAAAAATCATATTGTAATGTCTTGGCCTAGGTGTGACCAAATAAATTCAAGCTTAGGTTGGCCTAAGTACTTTTATTAATACAGCAATAATTAAGAGACACTTCTCGCAGAGAAGTCTGGATTAAATATGAGTATATACAAAGTCGATCAACAACATCATAGTTCGAAACGTCAAAGTTCCATGGGCACTTAGTCCATATAATATGATAAATTTTCCAAATCCATAAAAAATATAGGTTTTTGTTACATAAAAAAAATCTGTTTCCAATTATCTAGGGGTGAAAACTATTAGGAATAATTGAGAACACTAACCTGGTAATCAGGAGTGAATTCAAAAATAGGAAATTAAAAATTTTCCCAACAGTTATATCCTTGAAATCTAAAAAAATATATAACGTAGCAGCTCACCTTCTACATACATAACCAGTGTAAAGAACGGACAATCAAAGTTAACCTTCCAGCGGGCACACGTATGCATCATATTACATATTTATATAGTGTTTTTTTCAAAAATAAATGGTATCTCTATTTACGTATTTGTTAGCTTTACACTAAACACAGATTATATAAAAAAAATTTACTTAAATTTATAAAAGAACGATACAAGTATGCAATACGTTGCACAACGTAAGTATCTCCAGCATAAGTGCACCTGCTTGGAAGGATAAGAATTTTTGTTGTCTCACTTTTTATGAACACAATTGCACTAAAGTAAACAAGTGTTATCAAATAACGCGTAAAAAGGTCAGGAAAGCGTTCTTCCCTTAGAGTGTCTTGACCAAGTGGCTTTTCCGTTCACCAAGGCCCAGTGACGGGTTTCCGTAAAGGCGTTAGAGGCGGCCGCCTCGTACCTCGAGACTCTAGGAGGCCTCAAAATCTATGCAACATACATACATCGCAGTGCTAAGCCGGCGGCGAATTTACGACATTGCAGCCTTAATTCAATTCACAGAAAAGTTTTTCCTCTTTAAAAAATAAAGCAGTGAATGAAAACAATGGAACGAAGCATTGGAAGGAAATATGCCTTAGTACATCATTACTGATAAATTACCCTGATGATCTGTGTTACCCTGTGGACAGTGGCGGTTTCTCGCAAAGGCGTTAGAGGCGCCGACCTCGTGAATCTAGGGGACCTCAAAACTTATTCGACGTGCTTCGTAGCGAGAGCGAATTTGCGACATTAGGTAGGGCTAGGGGGCCTCAAAGCAATTTTTTGCCTATGGTCTCATTTTGACAAAATCCGCCACTTCCAAGGCCTCATTAGTTCGCATTGCAGTCGCTTTTCACAAACTTCCGAAATAACACGACTGACCCTATAAATTAGCCTATTCGTTTTACACATTGAAAATCATATCCAGTGAATAATTGCAAGACAAAGGTTTCTATATTTAAAATTTTCGCACTGAAATAAATCTTATAAAATTTCACGGGTAGTTCAAATAACAAACCATATTACTGACAGAGTAAACCAAAATATATACATATTTAATTAGATAATAATATGAATTAAATGGTAAGCTTAATAACGAAAAAAAAATTATCCATCCCGGTATCCCTTTCAAACTCCTTCAAATATTAACCCCTTAAGGACCGCATTTTTTTTTTTTTTTTTTGCTGTCCAATAAGATGACCCCTCCTGTTTTGGAAAGGGGCTGTCGTTTTCATTTATCTAAGAAGGCATAAAATAATCGAGATGCTTGTGGATTCTACTTAATTTTTGTGTCAAATTATAAACCTAAACTGATCTTAAGCGAACTTGGTTGTCGAAAAATGTATATATAAAAAAGTATTTCATTTATCTAAGAAGGCATAAAATAATCGAGATGCTTGTGGATTCTACTTATAATTTTTGTGTCAAATTATAAACCTAAACTGATCTTAAGCGAACTTTGTTGTCGAAAAATATATATATAAAAAAGTATCCTCCCCGGCGGGGAATCGAACCCCGGTTCCCGCGTGACAGGCGGGGATACTCACCACTATACTACCGAGGACACGTCTTTGAAGTGATAAGATGTGAAAATGAATAACTCCAACTGTGTGTCTTTGCAATCTTTTTTTTCTCCTAGTGCACTCCGTTGGCAGTTCCTAGCTCGCATCTTCGTGTTTCGGTGTTGAAAGCCAGACTTTCACCCGGAGAAACGAGGAGAGAAAAGGAATCATTCGAAAAACGGCGAATTATAGCTTTTCTTTGAAGAGAAAACGAAACCAACTAAGCACAATAATACTGCAAGAAACTGATCTTAAGCGAACTTTGTTGTCGAAAAATGTATAAAAAAATCATTCTCCCCGGCGGGGAATCGAACCCCGGTCTCCCGCGTGACAGGCGGGGATACTCACCACTATACTACCGAGGATACGTCTCCCGAGTGATAAGATGTGAAGACGAACAGTCAAGCCGTGTCTCTTGGTGATTCTCGCTTCTCTTAGCGCACTCCGTCTGCAGTTAGTAGCTCGCATCTTCTTGTTTCGGTGTTGGAAACCAGACTTTCACCAGGAGAGAAAATGAATCACACAAAAACGGCGAATTGTAGCTTTTCTTTGAAGTGAAAACGACACCAACTAAGAATTATAATACTGTAAGAAACTGATCTTAAGGTGTCCGCCTACTTTGAAAACCCATTGTCGACCGAAAATCACAATTTTTTTCAATGTTTTATCTGAAAGCCTATTCTTTTAAGTTTTAAAAAAAGTTTTTATTTTACATCTCTGATGATCAGAAGTGAAATTAGAAACATTTTAGTAGAAGTTAACAGCTGAAAGTGGAATAGTAAAAATGATAAAGAAGCATTTTTCATTGTTTTTACTTAAAATATTTAAATTTTATTGTTTATTTTTATTTTCCATCTACCAGATACTATTTTGGAAGATTTCATGTGCGAATTTCTTTGTTTTCTATGAGATTGTTGCAAGTTTAGGCAATTTTCATTCATTGCAGCATCTTGATTTTCCATTAATGATGTAATTTTGATAATAAATGTAGGAAAAACACATGAATTTTATTTATAGCTAATATGAATCAATAAAAGTATCTCCAGATCAGCTAGCATGCATACAGAAGTTAGTTGACTGAAAAAAAAATATTCAAATCTGTCGACGGTGGCTGAATGGTAGATAACGATAATGGCTCATGTGGCTCAAGAAAATGACTAAGAAAAAATTTCCAGCACTGAAAATTTTAAAAAATGATCTAAACTGGCGAAAGAGGAGGACTACTCTACAAAACTATTAAATATTAAAGAAAAAATCTTTTTTTCTTCTAATAGTAAATTAAAAACACAAATTTTAAACTCATTTTTCTCAAAATGTGATTTTCCCCAAAAGTTTCAATTTTCAAACACGATAACTAAGATTTAATTTAAAATATCCGCCTGAAATTTCGCATATGCATTATTTATTATATTGTCTACATAATAAACCAAAATATAAGTGCAATGATGTTCTATTAAAAAGTTACGCAGCTTTTGAGGTTTGAAAAAAAGACCAAAATTCTTAAAAAATTCATGATTCCACACTTAGACTCATATAATTTACATGTTTTTTGAAACATTGCAAAACTTTTATTTCAGGACCTGGGCAATAGTTGAATGATTATATATACTAAAGCATTTTCATTCTGGTCATTTGTTTTTGAACGAGAGTGTTTGAAGCAAGGTAGAATTCAGTGCAAAAATTTTAAGTTTTTTCAAATATATAAAAAAATATTTAATTAATATAACTTCTTTTATGGTTATTAAGTGTTAGCATAAATGTCATATAAAAATACAAAATATTAATTCAAATATCATTATTTAAAAACGAAGTGAGATAACGCAAACTTTAAGGCCCGGTGCACACCAGCCGATTTGTGTCAAAGAGCAGTAAAATATAACAATAATAACCGATAGGAACCCCCATTCCCCCTTTGTGTCTCCACAAGGGGAATGGCGGTTCCTATTGTTATATTTTACTGCTCTATGACACAAATCGGCTTGTGTGCACCGGAAGTGCGTAGCTTGTTGTCGAAAATTGTATATTAAAAAAAAATTATCCTCCCCGGCGGGGAATCGAACCACTATACTACCGAGGATACATCTTTAGAGTGATAAGATGCGAAGATGACTAGCTCCAGCTGTGTCTCTGCAATCCTTTCTTCTCTTAGCGCACTCCGTTAGCAGTTCCTAGCTCGCACCTCCTCGTTTCGGTGTTGAAAACCAGACTTTCACCCGGAGAGAAAATGAATCATACAAAAACGGCGAATTGTAGCTTTTCTTCGAAGTGAAAACGAAACCAACTAAGCACAATAATACTGTAAGAAACTGATCTGAAGCGAACTTTGTTGTCGAAAAATGTATATAAAAAAATTATCCTCCCCGGCGGGGAATCGAACCCCGGTCTCCCGCGTGACAGGCGGGGATACTCACCACTATACTACCGAGGATACGTCTTTCGAGTGATAACATGCGAAGATGAATTGTTTGAGCTGTGGTGTCTCTTGGCGATCCTCTTTTCTTTTAATGCACTCCGTTGGCAGTTCCTAGCTCGCATCTCCTCGTTTCAGTATTGAAAACAAGACTTTCAACCGGAGAAATGATAGTTCGGAACTCTTCTTCAACTGAAAAGTCTTTATGGAGAGTTAAGAATCACAGTGGACAAGTGCTTCCTTTTAAAACTGAACCCGACACCATAAATAGTTATAACATCACGAAAAAATATATCAAATTTCCTTCGTTTCAGGAAGGAAAGCATATTGATATTAGCAGCATCAAATGCATTGCTTTAATGCAGGGTGGTCATAAATTATTGAACACAATTCAAAAAATAGTAATAAAAAAATTCATAATGTTCCAACTAACATTTTTTTTTTTAATTAGAGCGCATTTAAAAAAAGAGTTTTTATTTAGATAGGGAACGCGTCGTTACGGTGGCCCAGGTGGTTGTAAATTGTTGGACATCTCCCATTTTTGAAAACCATTATCTGCGAAACTATTAACCGCTTAACTCAAAAGCCCGAGAATACTCGTGCATCGAATTATTGCATTTTTAGTCTTAAAACTAATATTTAATCATTAATTAGCTTTAGAATCTATAAACATTATATGACTTCTGAGATGAATGAAAACGACAGACCCTTTCCAAACACGGCCGGCCTTAAGCCGATTGGACCGATTGCTCCAAATAGGGCCCCGCGCTAGCGTGCTACAAAGAATGCAATCGAATTTATTCAAATTTAAATCAATTAATTATTGTATTTAACAAATTATTTTTAAAAACTTGTTTTTGTTTCATTACAAAAACATGATTTTTTTAAATAGATCTAAGAAAGTTTTGCAAATATAAATTACTAGCGGATGTTCACGATAAAATAAAATAAGTTTTTTCAAATGTTCAGATGCGAAATAAGAGTATATACTTCCATTTGAATGTCGTGGACATAATAATAATTACTGGAAATTCAGTTTGAGTTAAATTTACAAGCAATTTTTTTGAACATCGAGAAGATTTTTTTTGTCTCTTATTTTGATTGTCTGAATAATTAATTTATTTTGATTGTTTGATATAAAAAGATTTATCTCTTTTCTACACAATCATTAAAATAATGATGTAAATGTTCATTTAAATCTGGTTATTATTTTTTTTAATAAAACGTGCCATTTGAAACCATTGCATATTTCTTTCTATTGCAATCAGTCTTTTAAGATGAGTGTTTTATAAAAATTACAAGTAATTTGCTTACTGAAGAAAAGTTCATTTTTGTAGAATAAATTATTAGTACTCTTAATTATAACCTTAATCGGAAATAAATAATGTTTTAAATTATGTTTATTAAAATTTTACAAGTGAAAGCTTAATTAGCTGATCTTAAATTTGTAGTCTTGAACTGTATGCTTTATACTGCAATTTTAAATATAGCTAGAGATATTTTGAAAGAATTAGCAGGAGAAAAAAAAAAGGAAAGGTAATTTCTGAAACCTTCGTCTTTGTGATTTTTTCTAATAACTTTTTTGTAGTTTTATGTCATGTTGTTCTATAATTTAAAAATTCGATCCTATAAATAAATAATATTGAGTTTGATGGACAGAAAAAGTTTTGTGAATTGTTAACCGTTTTGTTTGAAATCAATTGCCAATTACAATTTTGTATTTTTTTATAATCAAACTACTGAAACGCGATTATTGTTGAATGATCCGTTATCTGAGTTTCGTAATAATGTTTTTTTGTTTCAGTTTATCATAATATTTGTTGCCCAAAAACTCCTTATATACAAGCCGGATTATCAAATAGCCAATATAGGCAACTGCCTATGGACCCCGTAACTTTTGGGGGCCCGTTGAATTTTTTCAGGCATTTTTTGGGTAATTTGCGCTTTCATTTGATTCACAATTACATTGTACACGAACATATTCTAATTAAAGTCAAGTATCGTTTAAATTTCAGAATATTATTTTTGGGATTTATTTCGTCCTTAGAAATCTACTTGCAGAACAGTGTGGTCCAATTTTTTTACAGTACTCACAAGTCAACAGCGCTCTAAGACTTTCCCTGCTATCATAAATACTAGAGAAAAGGGAGTGCCTTTGAAACTGTAGCAAAGGGGTGGTCGAGAACTCTGCGTATTTCGTTGGAGTAGGAATGAGACATTATACTACCGGAGGGGCCCCCCTAGAAAGTGAGGAATTCTTGAACAAAATCGCTAGTATTACAACAAGCTGATGCCGCTGACATTTTATTGTTCCCGCAGGCTCCCAGCATGTCCGAAGAATCCCTCTTTGCAAGAAGAATGGGGTTCTTGCTAGAGAGGGCACAATGACATATTTTTTCTTTTCTTTCTTTCTTTTCCTGCAGCTCATTTTACTACTCCGTCTTCTTGGAACCTCTAAAGCTCTGACAAAAGAGGTAAAGAGATCATGCGATTTGGAGTCTAAAAGGCATGTAGGAAAAGGGATGTTATATGTTTCAGGGAAGGGGGGGTAAGCTATCACCCTTTTTGGACACCGCCCACTTCTTTAGTTGCAAAAATTGAGAGGAAATCAATTGGGTATAGTGACTTTTCCGTACATATACGTTTCCGTACAAGTCGTAAAACTGTCCATCAGCGTTCTTTTGACAGACGATTTTGCAACTGATAGGAGCAAGTTTCGGTAGTGGTTCCAACACATTAAACATTATATTTAATCGTGATATTTGGCGAAATTTGACGCATGGTTTGATATTTCTTCTCTTATATAATACTAGTAGGATGCCAGGCGTTGCTCGGATTTTCAGCATCAAAACTTTACGGGTGACTAGAAACGGAGCTATGTTATATAGAAATATGCTATTTATATAAGACTAAAAAATACGAATTTAATGGAAATTGAAATTTATGCGAAAATGCTTTACCTTTTTCAACGTCTTCTTTTGAAATAAAGCATTTTAATATTAAGTATTTTGGCCTAAATTTCATAATTCTAGGTCTGGCAATCTGCCTTGTAGAGTCTCGAGACACAGACAGATATGTAGAAATACACACACCTCATTCTCCTTTATTATTAGTAGAGATTTCATTATGCAAAATATGCATTTGATTTCATCATAAAAATGACGCGGCACATTTTACATCTAGAAGCATAACTAAATTAAAATATATAAATAAATAATTAAACATTAAGAACCATGACCTTGAGGTTACTGAATATATTTATTAAATTATCTTAGAGGATCTGTTTAACACTTCACAAGAAAATTAATGAAACGAAAAAGTAAAATCCATTTGAAAAACATCTTAGCCTTCAATAATAGAAGAAGAAACCAGATTATTAAATATTTTTATTAAAAATGAAAATGGTTTGAATTTCAATGCAACAAGGAAAAGTATTGTTGAAAATTATGTATAAAAATATATTTTGAAATTTATCAAAATAAGGGGGGGAAATTGCACTACCACTAACTAGAATCATTAACAAGGTAATTTTTTTGAATTTCAGATGATTCAAATATGTGTGATAATATTTACGGAAGTTATGAAGGAAAAACGCCACAATTTTGTTTAATCTTTAATTGATTAATATTTCAAAATGTCTCTGTGATGCATCTTCCCACTTTTCAGAGTATATCTGTGCAAAAATTGATAGCTCTAGGTTTGACAGTCTGTCATGTAGAGCACCAACGAACACACACAGACATATGCTTTTATTATTAGTAGAGATGTTTTGCGCTTTCAGCTTACTAAAAATTATATGAATTCATAATTAAATTGTAATTAGTTTATAGAACGAAAATAATGCTATTAAAATTAAGGCCTAACCAGCTGGTCGCCGGAACCGGCTAATATTATATAAAAATGTGAATAGTTAAAGAGCATATATTTTTGTACGAAAAATATGAAGGTTTTATTTTTTGTTTCAATCCCTTATTCACATTCACTAACATGATTTCAAATGATTTAGTTTTTCAGTTGTATTTTCATAAAAATTAAGGAGAAAACTATGCAAATTAAGAATTTCTATACCTTTAGGCTGTCCTATCATACTTCATTAATATGTTAAATAATTCATAAAAGTTCTCTCAGAAATATTTAAGATACTCTTAAACATCAAACACTTATCACGTCCAGAGAAACTTTCTCTTTTTTTCTGTCTGCTCGCCAAACATACTTGCTAAGACCCAGAATTTCTAGCAAACCTACCCTAACCCCTCTTGTGGGATGAGCTACAGAAGATTTATTGCGCCTTAATGAGTTGTACGGAAACGTATATGTACGCAAATGTCATACAATCGCTGTATTCATTGACCGAATGATTCGCCCATTTTATTAACTGTATATTAATTATGCCAACTTACTTTAAATGCGCAAAATTATTTAATTTTTGGTAAGCTGAAAGCATTAATTGTTTCAAAAGAATGGATTAGTAATACAAGGAAAAGAAAAACAGGAAATGTATCAATACTTGAAATTAAATTTTGGGGCAGTGTGTTTTGCATCTTATCAAATTAAAGATTTGGATCTTTACATTCAATTGTTAAAGTATTAGGTTGGCTCTTTAAAATCATGAAATTGAAAGAAGATTAATTTTCGTTTTGATCCTGCAAGAGATGGTTTGTTCAGATTGAAATTACAATTATTACACATCATTTAACTAATTATAACGTGATTGTTTAGCTTAATTATAAGAAATAAACAAATGCCATAATTTCCAGAGAGGATTATCCTGCCTTAAGTAAAAAAATAGGTTTAAGTTCATAGCTAAAATTTAAATTTATCAAAATAATAAAGTAAATCTATCCAAAAAGTAAATTTAGTTGAAATAACAAGAAATTAAATTTTTTTAAAAACTAGCAGAGCAAGGAAAATGGACTGTATTCCATTATAACAAATGAAGTTGTTACATTACTATAATCAAAACAAAATAAATTTTATATCTCGTTTTTTAACGCAAGAGAAACATTAGATTTAAAGATTTGATGAATCAATGAAATTGATTCGACTTTCATTACAACATTGCAAACTAATGTTGAAAATTAAGCATAAATTTTTTCAATTTAAGAAGAAAAATTGTCCGACAAATAAACTTGTAAATTAGATTTGAAAGATATATTTTTGAATTCAAGACAGTGCATAAAAGTTTTTAGTGTCATAATATTTTTTGCATTTAACGTTAAAACATACCATATTCTTACTTAATTTTTAAATAATTAAAATTTTAAAGAAGCTCTCTGAGGCGCACATTCCCATCCTTCATAGTGTATTTGTATCAACTTTGATAAGTCTAGGCTCAGCGGTGTGTCTTCTGAAAAGCAAAAAGACAGTCACATACTCATAAATGCGCTTTTCATGACTGAACCAAGCGAACTCTGTTTTAAATTGAGTTTTCAACATTGCGTCTATCTGTAAATTCGTTTGTTATCCAGTCACGCCCAAACGCGTTGTTCGACTTTCTTCGAAGTCGGCATGAAAGCTCATTGAAATCATAAAAAGCGACGTATATAGAGAATTTTTATTTTATTTCAACCAGTTTTTTGGGGTGAGTACAAATTAGTACTTTAAAATTTCGTTGTTTTCCTTCCATTGATTCATATCTTAATGTAATTATTTTAATATAATCTCTACTGAGCTTATTTAAAATAATAACTAAATTTTTTAGCTACTGCAAAAATTCTGCGGCCCTTCTTTTTAATTATTTTACTTGATAGTCGGAACAAACCAGCTTAATTTTTCTAATATTTTCAGAATTATGAAATGATCTATTAATTTAATTAAAATTTGATTCCATCTGAGGGGTGCCACCTGGTTGTGAATTTGAGGAAAATTGATTTTAAGATTCCTTAATATGTATAATAATAATTAGTATGAAGTTTAAAAGTATCCCATAATAATAGAAGTGTTCCATTCAAAAAATAACTCCATAATATGTATAATATAATTAAAAGTAGATAATAATTAAAATAAAAATATATTCTTTTTAATATTACTCAAAGATGTGTTAAAATTAATTTAAATTTAATTAATTAATTAAACTTTAATTAATTTAAATTATTTTCTAAAATTAAGTTTATTTTAAATGCTAATGACCTACCGGCTTTGATGCAAGTTGGATGGGAATCGGGGCTATCAAAAATTGTTTCCAATTGGGCCCCGCATTTGCTAAGGCCGGGCCTGTTTCCAAAACACAAAAGGACCAGCTTATCAGATAGCAAAAAAAATTATTAAGTTAAGTGGTTAAAGCTAGAGGAAAAATAAATATGTTCATTTGTAGGGAATTTTACGCTTTTTAATATGTTAAATCTATTGTAATCCGAAAACTGAATAGTTTTCGAGATATTCAAGAAAAACTAAAAAAAGAAAACCAGAAAACGCGCATCGGCTTCTGCTGATCGGTAGACATTGCATACGGAAATCTCTCGCTGTAGCAAATTTAGAGCACCATAATGGTACACCAAATATTTGAAAGAAAAAATATATTTGCTCTCTCATTTAAAAAAACCGCACATTATTAGTTTTTTAAATTAATTTTTGAAATGGGCCCGTTAATTTATGACCACCCTGTAATAAGAATGGCTAAGAACTTGTTTATTAAGATTAGAATAGCAAATATTATTAATGATAGGTTCTTCTTTCATAAATATTTGTTTTCATAGGTTTGTTGATCCTCGCGACTGAAGTCTTATTATTCTGTTTTTCCGCAAAATATATTTCCTTTTCATATTTAACTAAGAAAAGGGAAAATCCGGCTAAATTGGGACTTGAGGAATGACGATATCAGCAAAGCGATCAGTCTGGCGGCAGAAACGAGAATAGCTTCGAAAGACTGAATTGAGATTAAATCCCGCTATCGTAACGTCCTTTCCTTGCAAAAGAAACGGGAACGATAGATACAACCTCGTTTGCAGCGGCCCATTAGCTCAGTTGGTTAGAGCGTCGTGCTAATAACGCGAAGGTCGTGGGTTCGATCCCCCCATGGGCCAAACTTCATTTTTGCTTTGATCAGGGCCGGATTAATACTGTAGGGGGAACTTTGGCAATGTAGCATTCGCCCTCTTCCCTCCCCAATTTCCAAAATGGGAAATATTTCATTTATTTTAATTTAATCTGTGAATAAACATTTTTTGAGTAAGAAATATTGTGACAAATTGAAATAACAAAACATTTAATAGTGGGTCACCTTCGAGAGAGCTGGTTACAGTAGCTCGAATATATATATAAAAAAAATTTAATTCATATTTAACCGGGAGGACGCGCGTTACGAAGAGTAACGCGAAGACGCGCAATAGGGATGTGCGACACCTCATTTCGTTATCTCGCTATTTAAGCAAAACTAGAAACATTTTTATGCTATATATGTTCCAAATGATTCATTCATACAGTTTAGTTATACAAGAACAATTTTTTTGACAAAACTTTTAATAAATAATACATTATATTATCCAACGCATTGCGAACACATAAGAAAAGTATTTTTCTTACATACATGTTTTAAATATTTTTTTACAGTAAATAAACATCCATATATTAATCGTTATACAATTCGGATAGAAAAATACTGCTTCTAATTTTCTTAGGTACACAGGCAGCCATTTCTTTAGAAATCCAAAAAAGAATTTTTCGTGGCTTTATCTTTAGACCCAATAAATTTAGAGCGTAATACACTTTTATTTTTCAGAATAGTTTCTACAATTTTAAGATTTTCCTCCAATAGTTTTTGTGAAAGCGGATAAGAATTTGTCTGACTACAGTTACATTACGTCCAGAATAATATAACTTTTGCATCAATCTCTTGACATTTTCACTTACAGTATTATCCAGTTTAAAAGTCTCTTACCAGCAAAAATCTCCATTTTAGATTATAGAATGTTCTTCAATTTAACTGTTTACTCATTAAAACTTAAATAGCGAGACCGCATTATTTTCCTGTCTCTAAGACGATAGCTGAAGTGAACAAAGAAACTTGGAGCGAGAACGTGCAAGGGAGTGTTTTACAACCAGTATGGTTAATTCCAATAAAAACCAGCGGGAGTGACCTCCCCTAAACTTTCTCTTATACTTCTCAAAAATTTGTCATTTCCCCTCTCCCTGCGTGGATAAAAAATTCGAACCTACTGTAACCCAGAATCCAATGACTATCAGAAGGTTTTTCATTGTAGATTACAGTGATTGTAAAATATTTAGGTGAAGAATCATCCAAGACCTTATGTTTGGCGCAGCATAATCAAAAATGGTTTTTTCGCCAGTAAACTCCATCAAACCAAGCCAAACCGAAGAACCATATTCAAAGAGATGCGTATGTATTAAAACTTAGCAATGTTTATTTTCTATGACACTCCAGCAAGCTCCGCTAAAGAAAACAGGAGAAAATGACCCCTTTCGCTATCACTGAATAGCTTGCGCATGCGCAGAGATTGCTTCCATTCGCAAGTAAAACAAGGTCAAACGGCGACCATACTAGCTTGAGTAAAACAAGTATACCATTATACAGACCTACAGACAGTCAACCCTTGGTCGGATTTGGCCCAAAATTTTATACGGACCTACATTCATAATGATAAAACTGTGTACCAAATTTTATCCATCTAGCTATTCAAGTTTTTGAGTTATAGCGTTCGCATGACCGCGGACAGACAGACAGGCAGATTTCCCGTAGACGGATTTTGTCCAAAATGTGATAGAAACCTACAAATTATGTGTAAAAATCGCATACCAAATTTCATCCCCTTAGCTCTAATAGTTTTCGATTTATCGTGTTCACAGACACACAGACAGACATAATTCCACAATTGTGTTTTTCGGACTCAGGGAGGTCTAAAGCGTGGAGATTCGTCAAAATCTCGAGTTCGAATTTTTTGACGATTTTAATATTTTCTCTTTGTTTACTTCGTATACGAGAAAGTAATAAAAGAATTTTTCTTAAAGCACGTTCCGTCTGCTGAATGTGACCTTAAAGTCAGTTAGCATGGATTTGACTCATTTCAACTAAACGAAAATCTGTATTTTTCACATTTTCCGTAGCGTGGGGTGTCGGAAACCCCCTTGCGCTTCCTCGCGGGTTAAAAGTTGTTCGTCACAAAATGGTGAAAAAAAAATGAAAACTTTTTCTACCCAATATAGATACTCTAATACAAAGTTTGGCAGAGCTGTAGACTAATTAGTTTAATCAGCCATCTACGACAAAAACTGGACTCATTCATCTGCAAGCGAGTATGAAAATATGACCAAAAAAAATCCTCTAGTACAGTCGACGCTCGTTATAACGACCACACATTATAAAGACCGTTCCATTATAACGACCAGTGATAAAATTCCCAACTGTGTTTCCCTATGCACTCTATACTATTTTACTTCCCGTATAACGACCGTCCAATTTCGTCTAATCCCAATATAACGTCCGAATTCAACGGACACTCTTCCCGGTATTTTCCCAAAAAGAACATGTTTCTAAACGTGTAATTTGAAATGACATTGATTATTGTACTGCCAAGCTTCGTAGATGTAGAGTCTTCAGTGTTGCAGTTCAACTTTGACAGGGGGAAAAAATTACCACTCACCACAGCGCGGAAATTAGAAAAGCCTAGAATAAAAAATGTTTCAAGTTCTATTGAGATTTTAAAATGTTTTTTTAAAGGCAAGAAAATACAGAACATTATTTATCATCTTTAATTGAAATGGAAAATTGTGTTTTGCAAAATTTACATATGGAGAAAAGACAAGCAACCATTTCTGATTTTTTCTTTAGAAAATAAATATTTTGTAAATCCACCCTTTATTTTCTAATTTAAAATCTGTTTTAGAAATATATTTTTAATTGATAAAATCTTATTTTTAATACCAATGATGAAAAAAATATGTTGAGTATTTAGTTGGAATCTCTTTAAAAATTGCCTATATTTTACGGAACTGCTGAGTGTGCACGTGTACATTTTTTTAATTATATCCACTATAGCGACCACTCGTTATAAAGACCTTTTGCTGTGGGACGCTGAGGGTCGTTATAACGAGCGTCGACTGTATAATGTTCTGAAATTTAAGCGATACTTGATTTTAATTTAAACAAATTCGAGCTCTCGGCCCTTGTAAATCAAATGGAAGCACAAAAATAGATTGCCCCGAAAATACAGACGTAAATCTCGAAGCTTCAAGATTAGATAATAGATACTTTAGATAATAGATGTTTAAAGATTTGAGGCTCGAATTTTGTTATTATTATTTTATTTTTTATACAGGATGTCCGTTACGGTGATCTAGAGGATCGTAACTTATCGAAAATCTCCCATTTTTTAGGGCCATTATCTGCGAAAATATTAAATCTAGAAGAAAAATAAAAGCATGTATTTGTAGGAAATTTTACGCTCTTTAATTTGTTTATTCACATGTAGAGTGAAAACTGGATATTTTTCGAGATATTCAAGTAAAACAAGAAAAGGAAACCAGAAAACGCGCATCGGCTTCTACCGATTGGTAGCCATTGCTTACGGAATTCTCTCGCTGTAGCAAATGTAGACCGCCGCAACGCCGCGTTACCTATCTGAAAAAAACTTTTTTATTTGCTGTGTCATTTAAAAAAACGTAGTTGTAACATTATTATGTTTTTTTTAATTAATTTTTGAAATGTGTCCCACAATTCTCGGGCACCCTGTACTTTAAATTTATTTATATTTATTTTTTTAAATTGGCTCTCTTTGAATTTTGCAATTCTGTATTTATCAGAAAGTATTTTTCAATCAGAGTTAATAAGGAAATCTATCGAAACAAAATGATATTCTACCGCCGATAAAGTAGATCGTCCTCTGTACTGATATTGTCATTCTTAATTAACTTCCCAATTTAGACGGATTTTCCCTTTTCCCCTTCATCACCCTTAAAAATTCGCACTGAAATCGTTTTTAAGACACAACAAGCTGATGAAATTTTTGATAACTTCTGCTCAATTGACTTTTAGGATCTTCGAATTTTTTTAACATCCTCAGGATATTTTTAGAGTAAAGAATTATTCCCCGGAATTATCAACTAATCGTTCACGAAAAGAAAAATAGGATTAAAAAATAATGCTAAAGTAGATCGACGGTTGTACTGGCATTGTCATTCCTTACGTCCCAAATTAGCTGAATTATCCCTTTTTCCCTTCATCATTCTTACAAATTCGCTAATTCGAAGGGGTGAAGCTGTCACCGTTTTTGAAGCGCGATTAGTATGGACAGTAAAGTGCTGGCATGCAATCATTTTGCCCAGGGTTCGACTCCACCTCCGTTTTCTTTTTTGAAAATATTTTTAAAAAATTAATATTTAATTAAATTAAAATTTTATAAATATCTTTTATTAAAATATTGATAATTTTTAAGCAATAAATAATTTTTTATTCATATGATATATCAATCATAGTCATAATTTAATTTTTAAACAGTTAAATAACCATAAAAACAATGTTAATGATGTTAAATAATAATAATTACTATTATCATTATATGTCATTAAATTTTTGGAATGATTCCGTTAAAGTAATTGCAAAATTTCTTATCTTGACTTACGGAACTGGTTTTGGTCGGGAAAGAATGTACCTATAATTATTTAACTGATTAAAAATTATATTATAACTGAAATTCATGGATCATATAAATAGGCAGTTATTTTTCAATCAAATGATTAATATTTTCAATTTAATATTTATAAATTGTTAATTTAATTTGAAATTATTAATTTCGAAAATTATTTACAAAAAAGAAAATATCATTCATTATAAATACAAATTTAATGCCGTTAAATACAGTCGACGCTAGTTTGTACGAACTTGTAGGGAACACTCAAATAGTTCGTAAAATAGAAAAGCACCAAAAATGATACGAATACGTACATTATTTATGTCTATTTTTATCGAACTGTCTCCTCTTCATAGACGAAGCAGTATTTCAAGATTATTTGCTACTATTATGAAATAAAGTTATACATATATTTTTTAAGTGTACAAGAAATAAATGCAAATTTATGCACAAAAAATTATTTTATTACCCAGAAAAATAAGTTATCATGCTTTGAAAACATTACATATGAAAACATAGACTGCATTACTTAGATGAAAATGCATAGATGAAAACATAGGTAAAAAATTAGGAATGGAAATAATCACTTTTTTTTGTTTTAAAATCACATTTTGGAAAATACATGTTTCCATTTGATCTAGGCTTGAAATCATTTCACAGTTATTGTTCCCTTCAAAAAAGTGCCTTAGTCCTGACAACCAACCATACGGACCACGGGACGCTACCAGAACTTGTTGCTATGCGCCCTCCCTCCGAAAGAGGGGGGGGGGGAGGGAACAACACATTCTTGGATGCACCTGTTGAGAGTTTAATTGACGGTGGCACTGCGTTCCTATATTTTAAAAAAATTGCAGAAGTATGAAAACTGAGTTCGCAAAAAAGAGATTTTCATAATTTGTAGTTCGTAAATGCGAGCGAAAAATTACATTACGTCTATGGGAGTGTATTCGGGACCACTCGCTTGTTCGTAAAATCGTAAGTGTTCGTTAAAAAGAGGTTCGTAAAAACGAACATATACTGTAATAACTAATTATAGTTGCTCTTATTAGATAATTGTAATAGTGCTCTCATCGTAAAATAATTTCATGAAGATTTTTTTTCCTTCGCAAATTTTTGAAATTTTCCGACATTTATTAATTTTTATTCACATACAAGAACATCGCATAAAAATATTAGAAATAAAAGAATATTTTGACATATTGAATAATTAATAAATGGCGTACGTTTATTTTCAAGATCTATTTAGAAATAAACTTCAGATTTTGGACCGTCTTTCTCTGTAATCAAAGGTTTAACGGCTGCTCTTTCTTTTTCGGTCAAAACCTGTACCGTAAAGAAGATTTCCACTAGAACGGAATTTTTGTAATTACTTTAATGGAATCTTTCAAAAATTTTAATGACATATAATGATAATAGTAATTATATTTATTATTTAATATCATTAAAATTGTTTTTATGATTATTTAACTGTTTCAAAATTAAATTATGACTATGATTGATCTATCATATGAATAAAAAAATTATTTAATGCTTAAAAATTATTAATATCTTAATAAAATATGTTTATAAAATTTTAATTTGATTAAATATTAATTTTAAAAAAGAAAACGGAGGCGAGATCGAACCTTGGGCAAAAGTTTTTGCATTCCAGTACTAAACTTCCACGCTACTCACGCTTCAATAACGGTGAAAACTTACTGGTATATAAGCTATGCCGAAAGTTTTGAGCCATTTTCTCCCAATTGGTTGACCATTGCGCTTTAACATTTTAAAAGATGAACGCCCTAAAGGTATACTATTAATGAACCAAGCCCCGTCCCGAACTAAATTTCCCAAGTCGCGCCCTCCAGTTATAAGAGAAGAAAGGATTGCAAAGAGACACAGCTCGAGCTGTTCGTCTTCGCATCTTATCACTCGCAACGATGTGTCCTCGGTAGTATAGTGGTGAGTATCCCCGCCTGTCACGCGGGAGACCGGGGTTCGATTCCCCGCCGGGGAGGATAATTTTTTTATATACACTTTTCGACACCAAAGTTCGCTTAAGATCAGTTTCTTACAGGATTATTATGCTTAGTTGGTTTCGTTTTCACTTAAAAGAAAAGCTACAATTAGCCGTTTTCGAATTCTTCATTTTCTCTCCTGCTGTCGTCTCTCCGGATGAAAGTCCGGTTTTCAACAAAGAGACGAGAAAATGCGAGCTAGGAACTGCCAACGGAGTGCGCTAATAGGAGAAAGGATGGCAAAGAAACGCAGCTCGAACTGTTCGTCTTCGCATCTTATCACTCGAAAGACGTGTCCTCGGTAGTATAGTGGTGAGTATCCCCGCCTGTCACGCGGGAGACCGGGGTTCGATTCCCCGCCGGGAAGGATAACTTTTTTCGACAACGGTTTCGTTTTCACTTCAAAGAAAAGTTACAATTCGGCGGTTTCAAATGTTTCATTTTCTCTGGTTTTCAACACCGAAACGAGAAGATGACGAACAGTGGTGTAGTGTAAAGCCCTGAATACGTATTCAGGGCTTCTGTGTAGTGGAGCCGGAAAGCACAGGAACGGCGTTCCCTCACTGCTTTTTCTTTTAGAGAAATAAATTAGAAAAAAAAATGTAAGATACCTCCTTAAAACAACGCGGTCTTTGTCAAATCCTTATCCTCGAAAATATGATAAATATTTAAATTAATAAAAGTAATAAAGCGGCAAATGGTTGCGAGAAGAGATTAAACACATTAAGGTTGCAAACATTTAATTGTATTTTATGCTTCGATTCCGAAAACTCATGATGGTTTCTATAATATTCATCAATGCCATGATTTTATCACTTAATCTACTTGCTTAATTATTACTTAATGTTAAGCACAGGAAGCGAGTTTGCCAATATCACTTGTTAGTCTCATTCTTATTTAGATTCGTAAAAACTATAATCCTTGTAGTAGAGACAGGCAGCTTGAATAACACTGGTTATGAAGAGCTGCTGGATAATAAGCTAAAAGCGTCCTGGCTTTTTGCAGTGGAATTTCTACGAGATAGAGCATTTCTTATCGCTTCAGAAATGACGAAACATATAAGTTAAAAGAGAGATTTATTTGGACGACCACATTTAAGGACATATTTACAGATCACATTTAGATTTAACAAGGTTGATACTTGTCCTACATCTTATAGGTACAGCAACAGCTTACATGGCACTGAAGTCTCTCCGAGCAGAGAATGCTTAGAGGACCTACAGACCGCACCCGCTTTCAAATGACGTAGTAGAGACAAGCATGTATACTCTGCTAATAATCAGTAGATCTACATATCAGCTGCGGGAATCGAATAGACAACGTCATACGATTCCGATTAAATAGCTGCTAATAAGGATGTCAAGTGAAGTGAGTAGCTCACAGAAATGACGTGAAAATCTTAAAGAAAGAATGCTTCGACTTAGTTCTGAATCCCTCGGAGGGGTTGGGAGACGCCCTTTTTCCGTTGTTAGCGCCGGGAAAAGTGACGTTCTCAACCCAACCAAGTCTGTAGACAGACCCCTTTGAGTAAAGGTACGAGAGACAATTTAGAAAAAAATGCAAGCTTCGTAGCTTAAAATGCAGAATTTCCTAACACTTAATTTTAGTATAGCTTGAAATCAACATAAATTTGAAAAAAAAAATTAATATGTTTATTATATTCGTGCTTCTTGCTGCAGTACGCATTATTTTAATGTTTGATCAAAAATAAAATAATAACTGCGAAGTGCTGGCATTTCATTAATTCACAATTTCAATACCTAGATAAAATAATTATAAATTAAAAATGTAAAAAGTATTTTATTATGAAGTAATCCCCTACCCCCTCACTCTCTTCATTTTGCCCCCACCGCCAAAAAATATAACAAGGTTAGAGCGTTCCGGCGCTGCTTAATTTACGACTACACCACTGGCTACGAACTGTGCCTTAATATTTGAATGCGTTTCAAAGGGATACCGGGATAGATAATTTATTTTTCGTTATTAAGCTTACCATTTAATTCGTATTATTATCCGATTAAATATGTATATATTTTGGTTTACTCTGTCAGTAATATGCTTTGTTATTTGAACTACCCGCGTGAAATTTTATAACTTTTATTTTACTTGAAAATTTTAAACATAGAAACCTTTGTCTTGCAATTATTCACTGGATATTGTAATGTTTCCTTCCCGCGAGCACAATTCCCATGAGAAAAAGAGTGCCGTCCCTTTTGATATTGGCGGCAAACAGCACTGGTCATCATCGCTACAGCTGCACTGGTCATCATCGCTAACGAGACGGGCGCAAGAGAAAGGACTTCACACAGAGAGCCGCCACAATGCCGAGGAATAATCACTGTCAGCGAGCACATTAGAGGGACCCTTTGGTGTCATCCCTGAATAGGCCGGTGGTGGCGAAACTCAAGAACCTTCCCAGAATAGGGGTTGACCACTAGGAAGGTGAGCTGTTGGTCAACGAGAGTACCATTATCCAGTGTAGGAAAAGGTAGGCGGAGCTCCACTCCTTGAAGGGAAGAATAAAAACTGAATGTTCGAGGAGAGGGGGGAGGACGGAGAGCAACGGATGAGGAGTCTCGAACTGTTTTTCAGGCTCCGGAGCACCGAAGAGAGCTGTGTGATCAGCTCGGATTGAAAGTCCCGAATTAATTCGGACTTTGGTAGGCAACCCCGAGGAATCGGCATTCCCCGAACTCTCGGCTCATCAACTTGCGAGCACTCCTGGTAGTCTCGTGGTTCGGTATCACGTTGATAGGTGGAAGCTATTCCTCCTGTGATTAATATTCTTTATGGACTAAGTGCCCATGGAACTTTGACGTTTCGAACTATGATGTTGTTGATCGACTTCGTATATACTCATATTTAATCCAGACTTCTCTGCGAGAAGTGTCTCTTAATTATTGCTGTATTAATAAAAGTACTTAGGCCAAGCTAAGCTTGAATTTATTTGGTCACACCTAGGCCAAGACATTACAATA
>BGPR01023340.1:0-14996 GCA_013235015.1 Araneus ventricosus | reverse complement strand
ACGATTGCAATACTTTCTCTTTGTATACTTCGTATACGAGAAAGTATTGCAATCGTCAAAAAATTCGAACTCGAGATTTTGACGAATCTCCACGTTTTAGACCTCCCTGAGTCCGAGAAACACAATTTTGGAATTATGTCTGTCTGTGTGTCTGTGAACAAGATAGCTCGAAAACTATTAGAGCTACGGGGATGAAATTTGGTATGTGATCTTGACACATAATTTGTAGGTTTCTATCAAATTTTGGACAAAATCCGTCTAAGGGAAGTCTGTCTGTCTGTCCACTTTCATGTGTACACTATAACTCAAAAACTGGAATAGCTAGATGGATAAAATTTGGTACACAGTTTTATCATCAGGAATGTAGGTCCGTATCAAATGTTGGGCCAAATCCGTCAAAGGGTTGACTGTCTGTCGGTCTGTATAATCGCATACTTTTGATCATAATAACTTCTTAACAAAATTACTTAGATAAATAAAATTTTGCATGTTGTCTTCTACCCTTAATTGTAGTTTTGTGTCCAATTTTTGCGTCAATCGATTTAGAAAAAGGCGCTCAATTTGCATTTTCGCTGTCTTCAATATTGTACAACTCAACAAAGGCCCGACTGATCTTGGGCTCCCTGCCAAATTGTACCCACGCTCTTTGGCTGAATACCTTGATGTTTCGCTTATTTTTTTCTCGACTGTGTTAGGGACGCTTGTTCGTTTTAGTGCCTTTTTTGCTTATTTTTTTCTCTACATATGTTAGAGAGTATACGAGAATGTTTAGGAGAGACAACTTCCGCTGGTTTTGTTAGCGTTTCTTTTTTCAAGAGCGAAAATCAAGGGCTGGCATGGCTTGGAGGCATTGTTTCTCTCCATACAGAGCACAAATCTCACGAATAGCTACGGCGAATTACACGAAAATCAAAATACGCTATCTTGTAGATCATTAAATTATCTTTAGATAACATAAAACAATAAATTTGCCAGTGCGTTTTATTTCTCTGTGCATTTTTAAATTAAAAAAACATTCATGACAAAAGATAAAAGTGAAGATAAAATTTTTTTGCTATTGTTAAGCTGATATCTTTGCAAAATGTGTTCAAATATTCCGTACTTAACCTAGAAATTCTGATTCTTCAACTGACCCTAAAATATTTCTTAGTTTTGTAATTTTTTTTCAGTACTTGGACATGGCATTTTAGAAAGAATCGTACTAACTGCAACACGTAATGAAATGGCTGGATAAATAACTTTCTGAACGCGGCTAGATTGAGAATTCCAGAACCTCAAAAAGTGAAGATAAATTTTTTTACTATTGTTAAGCTGATATCTTTGCAAAATGTGTACCAAATATTCCGTACTTAACCTAGAAATTCTGATCCTTCAACTGACCCTAAAATATTTCTTTACGGGAGTTTTGTGATTTTTTTTCAGTACTTGGACATGGCGTTTTAAAAAGAACCGTAGTAACTGAAATGCGTAATGAAATGACTGGATAATGAACTCTCTGAACCCGGCTAGATTGAGAATTCCAGAACCTCAAAAATTGAAGTAAATTTTCGTACACGAAAAAAGAATGGAATCCTCCCTTTCTTTACAGAATTTCCAGAAGAACGGCACCCGAATTTGGGCGATTAATTGTCAAGAAAGAACAGAACTACTTTTCTCCCTCAAAATGCAGAAAAAAAATTTCCAGAAGAACGGCACCCGAATTTGGGCGATTAATTATCAAGAAAGAACAGAACTACTTTTCTCCCTCAAAATGCACTCAGACACACGAAACCGCCCGAGTCCAAGCCTCTGTCGAATGGGGCGGTTTAAGGCGGGATAGGGCTCGTAGAGTTAAGTTGTTCATATTTCTCACAAATTTTATGGATATATCGAATAGAAAGAAAGATGGATTCCGCTTGCGTTCGACTATGGTATTCTAATTAGGGATGTAACGAATATTCGGCTGGCCGAAGACTAAGCAGATATTCGGCTGAATATATTCAGGATAATATTTGTTTTTAAAAAATGTACACATTTAACAAAGAATTTTGAAGAATTGCATTTCAGAGCATTTATTATATAAAAAAATCTAACATTTATCCAAATTATAAGTTGCATAGTACGTAAGTGTATTGAATAATGTTGCATATCATTTATATAAGTCTGTTCCATATGATTTCATATATATTACTAGCTTCAGAAAATAAACAGTCACTATATAATGCTTGCAGGTGCTCAAAGATATTTTCTAGCTAAATTTGCCAACGTTGAAAATTTTTCTGCAATTTTTTCCACCAATTAAAAAGGACACTCTATCCTGCTTATTAGAAGTTCTTTATCAAAGTAAGAATTTACTTCTAGTAATTTTAATTTATTCATTCAATTTTCTTCTGTGTCTGTCATTGCCATGTTCTGCAATCATAAATCTTTTATTTCTTTGAAGCAATCTCATAATGATGAGGGTTGCTCATTTCTTATTATTGGAATTAAGGTATTTAAAATATTACGAATATACATAAAGGTATTAACCTTTCTTTAAATATACAAATAATAAAAAATCATTTTTATTTAATCTTAATTTTTTTCATTTAAAATTCGAAAAATATTTAATTTAGGATCAGAAGTGAAACGTTTTTAAAAATTTGGTATTCGGCCTGAAATTTGGCCGAATATTCGGTATTCGGCTATTGGACCAAATCGCTATTAGTTACATACCTAATTCCAATATGAAAAAGATAATTGAAACGCGAATAAACCCAACGTGCACAATTCTTAAAGAATTGACAGAGTATAGCTGAATGTTATATCGAGGACAGTGCCTAGGCCTCAGGTGCTACAATATGGCTAAAACCGGCTTGTACGGATTTTAACTTTTTGATTTAGTACAAAAATGATGATTGGTTATGATAAATTAGAGAAGGTCTAAATTTATTTTGTATTTTTATAGCATCCTAATTTATTTGTTTCCCCAAAACGTTTAATATTTTAGAGTCCGATTTCGTCGAGAAATAACTATAAGTATCTATACACATAAAAATAAGTTTCAGTGCGTCATCTTCTGCTCGGAATAATAATCTCTAAATGCCCCTATTCCTTTTTTTGTCACACTTTATTTGTGCCATTTCACATAATACGTGTCTACAACGAAACATAAATAATTGCCATAATTAAAAAAGTGACGGCTTGTCACATGGGAATGATGGCGAAATTTATTTACGTCAATCATGGAAAAAATACAGTTGCCATAAAAATGATTTATCACAAAATATTATTAATTTCGTCTTCTTTTTTTCGACGAGCTGGCAAGATTTACGAACAAATAACTTTCATAGCACAAAGTAGATGGAAAATTTCAGGGACGACGGCTTTAGTGAAGTAAATTCAGAGTGGGTTTCTGATTAAAACCAATATAAATGAGCTCTCCTTTGAAAAATAGCTTCAAAAATAAGAGCCCACGAAAACGCTTGGCAGAGGTGATTTTTCAGTCTTAGAAAAATGTTTTAAAGTACCACTTAAGGATAAAATCGTGATTAATAGCTAGGTTAACAATATTTCAGGTTTTAAAAATACCCGTGACACTTGACAGTTCCGTATTAATCAAGAACTTTGGGAAGTTCGCAACATAATTCATAAAAGCTTGGCTAAAAGTGAAAACGATATTTATATTCAGCTTTAGTTGTCATATTCCTCCTTGTTTATTTGATTTGATGTTATTTATGGAATAAATACAATGTTAATCCTATCCAAGCAAGTTTTTGAAAGACCAACATAAATTTCACACGCAACCTCAAAGTTTTTGTTGGATCTGATAAATTTTGCTACTTCGTGGCTGAATCGGCAGCAGATTTAAAAGGAAATGTTTTTAATTTTATAAAATTACGTCACATAATTTCGAACTTTATAGATAGTTTAAAGAATTATATTAAAAAAAATAAAACCCTTAACTAAATTAAAAATTATAGCAGCTTCCGCTCTTTAGTTATTTTACGTATTGCTACTTTTATAGAATACAAGCGATGAACGGATTCTGTCGAATAGAGTTTAAAATATATTATATAAAATATGCTGCCAGCATGAAGACACCTTTTTAGTTTGATGTCCCTGTTTCTTATGTGTATGGCATTCATGAAATATTTATATGACATTTCCCTTTTTAAAACATTCCTCAAGTTAAGTCACGCTTTTCTTTTCTTTTTTTTTGTAAAGTGTTGCTCAAGTCTTCGCTGTTTAGAAGAAAAAGTTGTTAGAAACCATCTTCAGTACTATTCTACATTTTTTAAACAAGTAACTGCGAGGTAAATTAGTTTGAACGTAAAGCAATAAATATTATGCTTTTTATTTTACTCAGGAAAACTTCTTAGAATACATAAGGAAAAATTAAATGAGACTGTTAAGAAAGCAAGCATTATAGTAATCAGAATTACTTTTTATACAATACCCCGGAAAACATCTTAAAATCTTCACTGAAAAAAACGCAGACGAAATTAATAGCCTCTGACCATCCTATCTTTTAACAAACAGAAATGCGCGCCAAGAATATTTGAAATAAGAAACAAGAACTTTAGTGACCCAAACAAAGCATTTTCTTTAAGAGATTTAGGAAATGAAGTGCAAACCAATTAAATTCAAATTGAAATAGAACGCAAATACGAACAAAAGAGTTTCATACCAAACTAGAAAAAAGACAGTTTTAGAAGAAACTGGTGGATGAATCATAATAAGTTAGAATTAATAAGCAATTAGAATAAAATACCTAGCTGATTAAGACTAAGATTCTGGCAAAACTACCGTTAATCCAGGGATAAGAACAATTTCAACAGAGAGCATAATTATCTGTAAACATTGTACCAGGAAAGTCACCTACAAAATAGTCAAATTTCATAATAGTAGTAACCACAGAGGATGGATCAGTATGGTATGTAATGAAAAAAGATATACCAAAGCCAAATTAAAAATGCCAAAAAACCTCAGCTCTGACACCGTTATCTACACCAGTGGTGCACAAACTATTTTCATTTCCGTCCCCCTCACTTAGTGTAGAATTTTTTCGCGACCCGTCTGGGGGTCGCAACCACGTTTCTTGCAGAAACACCTTATATTTTTTATTGTCAAATACATTGCTTTGAATTTATCGACCCACAAAAATCTTCATGCGACCCTTCTACGCACCACTGATCTACACTGTCAAGGTAAAGACAAACGCGAATGCCCATAGCTTGAAAAACCAATTTAACGATCCCCTTTCTCCTAGCAGAGCTAACTTAAGAAAACAAAGATAGAAAGGTTCAAGATAAAACTCCCATAGAAAAGAGAAAGATAGAAAGGTTTAAGAAAAAACTCCCATAGAAAAGAGAAAGATAGAAAGGTTTAAGAAAAAACTCCCATAGAAAAGAGAAAGATAGAAAGGTTTGAGAAAAAACTCCCATAGAAAAGAGAAACACAGAAAGGCTCATCATAAAACTCCTATAGAACATGCCATTCCCCTGCACCCATCAGAAGTTGTAGAAAGGATAAAGGACGAAAGGAAAGAAGGAAAGGAAAGGAGGAAAATGAGAAAGGACAAAACCCCGGAATTCATAGCATTACCAATATAATGTTAAAAAGACTGTCTCAGTGGCGAATCCAGGATTTGGTTCTGGAAGGGGGGGGAAGTGTCTGAGATCATAAGCATTTTGTATCGTCGTGATGAATGTCCAACCTCATGGCTTATGTAAACCAAAACACTTTAACTTTACAGACTTTACTCACCTGACAATAAGAATCATAAAGGACAATACAACACTTTCGACAATTTAATAAAAATCACAATGAAATAACTAGCCAAAAAATGTCTTCAACCGCGTCAACGCTATAAATACAAGTGGAATGACTAGAAAAGTAGACAAGCCAGAAAGCAATGTTGACACGTTTTTATTATTATTTTTAAAAAATTGGAAGAAAAAAACAGTTGTGATGATTTTAAATAAAATCAAGAATTCTGGCTTAGTCGGGAGGGGGCTGCAGCCCCACAGGCCCCTGGATTCGCCACTGCTCTGTCTTAAAATACTTTTTAAGTTAATTGATACAATATATGTCATTTTAAATCTGCATTGCTTCCTCATTACATGAAAGACAGTCATAACAGTCTCCATCCTGAAATCTAATAAAAACCCTCAAAAGCCAGAAAGTTATAAACCTATAAGCAGTCAAAAACTCACGGAAGCCCTCGTTTTAACTCGATTGAGAGAGGGTTGAAGACCGTCCTATACCATATATTTCGGTTTTTGGAAGAACTTGTTAACAGTCGAACAACTTTCAAGGATGGCAGAGATGATCTGGACGCAACTCCGGGGCTCAGTTCATTGATATACCAAAAGTATTTGACCTAGTTTGTCCGGAGGACCTGATTTAAAGAAATGACAGTGATATCAATCCCAGACGAACAAACAAGGCTCATAGACTCCAACCTTCTTGGAAGAGTATTCAACGTATGAGTTGGAAATTCTTTCTTCTCGAGTTGAAATATAGAAGCTGGAGTAGTCCAGGGATCAAAGTTAGGGCTATTCTGTTTTAACATTTTCGTAACACCAACGGGTAATGGGATAACACAGTCCTGCATAATAAGAAAATAAACTTTCGGATAGTTTGTACGTATTGTTCAGGAAAACTGGCTTTGAGCCATCTGTCATTTTATTTCTCTGAATTGTGAGTAGTCATAAAATGATGATAGCCTCAGAAAACGATATTTTATATTGTTTCTTGAAAGCTTGTTTTCAATATTTACACTCATTTCAAACACAATGAACTGTTTTTAAGTCAGTAAATCTATTCTAGATTTTGTTTGAAGAAGCATTTGATGTATATCCACTTTACATTTTTTTTTTCAAATTTAAAACAGTAGAGCACAAATGTATTTAAAAAGTCAAGACAGCATACAGGTAACATAAAAATACCTAAATAACACGTTATAGAACTTTATGTTGAAGTTTTACCTAAATAGCACGCTATAGAACAGATGAAGTTTCCGAAGAAGCGTTTGAAAAAATCCGTTTTAAAGCTCGCACGCCGACATAGATCTTTACGATCAGATATTTCAAAATTATCTCTGTAATATAAAACGCTAAACATACGTGGCACAAAAAGAGGTTAATTTCTTTATTGCCGATGGCAACGTTCGATTTGTTAACAAAACAAAACAAAACAAAACAAAACCGGTAGCCTCTTCCGTGTTAGGCTTAACTTTATAGGCATACCCTGCTAATATATTCTTTCGGGTGTAAAACAACTTTTTCTCGATAAAAATGAGTTTAAGACGTAGAGTTCATGTTATTTCTTAATGAAACTTTCGATGAAATTATTCAAAATATATTAGTTAGGCGAGTCAAAGAACGTTCAGATCGACGTCAAAATAGTTGAAATCAGAGTTGGTTAAAATCGTGTTGATTCAAATTGAGGTGAATATCATGGAACTCTCTTTAGTGAATATTGTATATTGGGTACTTTTCCGTTATACGCACATCATTTGGTGCTTTTTTTGTCTTGGCGAATTTTCTGGGAGCGCTAAATCGCCATCTTGGCGCAACTTTGCTGACGATAGTTGACGCTCGCTAGATTTTTGGCGAGCTGAAACGCCAGGAATTTGAAAGCGCCAGTTTAGCCGAAAATGCATGGTGTGCGTATAATGAAGCTCATATGCTCTGCGTGGGATCAGATATTTTCAAATATTTCAAACAATTTACGATCAGATATTTCGAAATAAGGTTTCCATTTTAATTAAATAAAGTTCCTTACCACAAAATCTGTTGAATAGCCACGGAAGTTGTTATCTATACTTATAAAATGCAATGTTTGTATGCGTGTGTGCGCGCGATGTCCAGACGAATATATCGCGCTTACAGCCATGAAATTTGGCACAGAGGTAGTCGTAATTGTGACTCAAAGCACCTCGAAGCCCGAATTTTAAAATTTAATCTATAATTTTTTTTTATTTAATGTTTTGTGTTGTTTTGGGTCATTTTCGGAACGTTTACGGCTGTAGTATCTTTTCTAATGATAGTAGAAAAACACCGTATAGAACAAGCAATTTTCGTTCTAATGAAGTTTGTTTTGCATTTCTAACTAAATTTACTGAATTTTGAGAATTTTTTAAATAATAGTCGCTTTTATGGTAATTTTTGATAAGGATTTCTTCAAATTCTCGCATCTGACGTTCTAACAACTCTATAATTTTCATTTTTTTCAGCTTATAACTGGAACGTCTCTGTCGGATTTAAAACAAGAACGGTTAAAATATCTTATTCCGTTTATCTTAAATTAATTTTTCCCTGATCAGTTCAAACAGTTTTTTTGCTACCGAGATTTGACAGCGAGAGTTTCTCTGGACGATCCCAGAATGCATTGTTGCAATTTCATAGGCTGGTGCGTGACCTTCCTCGCAGAAGGTGACGTAATATGCTTTCCTTCCCAGCATGCATTTCTACAATCCGATTCCTTCCAGTGACGTCATTACATTAGCGTCATTATCGAAAATCAATAATGTGTATCGTTTGTTTTGATTTTGTTTTCAAAACTTTTTCGTGTCATTGTGTTCCCATTTTGTTGAAGTCCTGATTCCACGGGCAACGCCGTGAGCGTACTGCTAGTCTAGGATAAAACAGATATACAGGCTATAAATTCTTTGACGCTGAAATGCGTCTTGATTCTTAAGATACTTTGCAAAGGTCATGCGCCTCTTGCGATCATCAAAGAAACGTTTTCTTCCAAATGTTCATCCCAGGGGCCATTAGAGCACAAATGGAAATAGAAGATTAATGGCACCTTTGCTCCTGTATTTAAATGAAAACATAAATCTTCTCTTTGCAGATTCATCATATGCCATTTTCTTTTTCGTAATGCGCTTGCCGCTTTCTTGATTTCCCCAGCTCAACTCAACTCTGCCTCCAAAAACTTATTTTACAAGCGATCGAAAAAATATTCCATAGACCGAAAAGTCAACAAAAGAAATTCGAATTGAAAACACTGTTTTATTCCAGCTTTCTTTATAAAATATATTACCGACTGCCGACGGAAGATTTATCCCGAATTTCACGCCTGAAACTTCGTGGTAGGAAAAATCTAAAGAAATGATGAGCATTTATTTTCCTTACAAACTGCTCTTCTTTTTTATTCCTGGAAAAGGAAAAGTTCGGAATAGATTGAATAGCTTTAAGGATAAGCTCAGTTTCAAGTTTAAAGCTTTACGGAAGATTATACAGATAAAGCAGTTTCGGAAGTTGCAGATCAACAGTTGAAGTTTTCGAAAAAGCGTTTGAAGAAATCCGTTTTGAAAGTGACACGCCGACAGAGATCCCTGAAGCGATTCATTACAAAATGGCGCCACCAAATGACAGGAAAACATGGTTGAATTAAAAAAGTAGCAAAAAGAGCTTTAGCTGAAATGGTGAAAATAATTTTCTTCAGCAAACAGTTTTCTGCGACATATCAAAGATAATTACGAAAGTGAAGGGGATAAAACGGAGAATAATAAAAGGATTAAAAATTCTATTAAACTGCTTTTATGTAAAATGAAAAACTATTCCATAATTTTCGAATTCGAACTTTATAATCAGCTCTGAATATCAAAATGAAGGTTTCACAAATATTTAATTTATCTTAATTAGTGTATGAAAGCGGAGTAATTGAGGTAGAAGATGCTCTCTGTACAGAATTAAAAAAAGCGGAGTAATTGAGGTAGAAGATGCTCTCTGTACAGAATTAAAAAAAGCGGAGTAATTGAGGTAGAAGATGCTCTCTGTACATAATTAAAAAAAGCGGAGTAATTGAGGTAGAAGATGCTCTCTGTACAGAAGTAGAAAAAAGCGGAGTAATTGAGGTAGAAGATGCTCTCTGTACAAAATTAAAAAAAGCGGAGTAATTAAGGTAGAAGATGTTCTCTTTACAGAATTAAAAAGAAAACGATGCATTTAGAAAGCCTTTATTTGGACAGTTTTATAGGCTTTATTTATGACCAATAATACTAGTAACCTTCAAATTAATAATCATTAACAGCGTCCACGAGTTTTATATATGTTACTGAGAGTCATCTTCATTTATTAATAAACTCTTTTTCTTGTGAAGAACGAAATTCAGTCTTTACCCCCATATGGATTTCCTTTTGAATTAATTTTTATTTGAAAAGTAACTTTTAGTATAAATAAAAATATCCCAAAAGCTATTTGATCAACAAAATAACAGTAAGAACATTTGACATGTATCAGAAAGTCAGTAGCTCCAATATTGTTGACTGGACTTTTGACTTTCTTTTATTATATAAATAAACATTCAACTTATTACATCCAATAATAACAATTACTGGATGTAATAAGCTAAATATTTCTTTATATAGTACAAATGCAATTATCTCTACTAATAATAAAGTAGAATGTGCGTGTGTTTTGGCGCTCTAAACGACAGACCACTAGACTTAGAGCAACGAAATTTGGCATAAACATAATTTGGAGGGTGGGAATGTACACCTTGGTGCCGTTTTTACGAAAATTTAATTAGAATTTTGATTAATTAAAAATTAAGCGAAATGTTGGCGTTTTCCCTTAATAACTTCCGAAAATATTACAGCACAAAAATCATTTTTACACCATCTGAAAGTGCAAAAAATTATCTTTTCAATGATATCAATTAAGTTGCCGTAAAACTTTTTCTCTAATTTTAATAAATTTTTGACAATATTTTTTTGACATAATTTACAACAATACTTTTCATTGTTACAATGAAATTCAAACCGTTCTCATTGTTTAAGCAAATATTTAACTGCGTGTTTCTCTTCCATTGTTGAAAGCTTAGTATATAATGAAATAATCCAGTAAACTGAAAGATTATCGTTGCTATGTTGTAATTCTTTTTATCAGCGTGTTTTATGCCAATTAGCATGCTGCTGGACGTAAAATGTGCCGCACCAATCTCACCAATGTCGAAATCAAATGCGCATTTTACGTTAATGTAGACAAGGAACAGAACAAGTGCAAGGTTGCGAAAAGAACGCGGTTTATATGTCTATAGCAATTTGAAGTTTAAAACTACTTTGCTAAGGGAACCATGAATATAAAATTATGCATAAGAGATTCAGTTGAAATTTTATTTCCAGCGATCAAGCTGGTCACAGAAGGCGGCTAGTAATAAAAATGAAGAAAAGTTTGACGAAGCAAGCTTTAATTAATGCACTAAAATGTTTAATGTTTTAATCAAAAATCTGAAAGTCAAATCAAAAATCGTGAAATCATGAGACACTAAGAAGAACACGGACATTATATTCATATTCTATTTTTGTAGAGGGACGAGACTCATGTTTATATGGAATGCCGCTGTTGAGGAATTAATTCAAGTTCAGGAACCATTTTTATTAGGTGGTTAAGTTCCACGATACAGTACATTAAAAGGTACAAGACACAAGACAGAGAACAACAACACAAGACAAGTAGAGGCATCATGGAGACAAGAGAGGCATCATGGGAAAAACCCGGATGGCTCTAGTAGCGCCACCCACCATAAAAAGGAGAAGGCAGTGAATTGTAACCGCTACAACTTAATATTTAATGAATGCCTATGAAATGTATTTTCTTTGATATTCACTGTGGCTTAATATCCTTACTAAATTGTTTTCAAAGGTTAAGATTTTTACGATTTTTGATTTAAAAAAGTAATTTTATGAATTTTAGTGCACAAATAAAAGCTCGCTTTTTAAAACTTTTATTTTTATTATTTTCTGCTTTTTGCTCTTTAAACTTTACTCTTTCCTTCTTTTTCTCATAATTCATCATTATAATTATCATCGAATCTTGCCATCAATTTTTGTCATATTTACTTACCGATCGCACCTCTCGTAATGAATCAAAATTAAGTGATTAACTGAAAATATTAAAATATCGTAGTGACATCGGAAACTGTACATAATTTCACCACATTTTAGTGAGTGAAAAAATAGATTGCGAAATTCCATCTGCTCAACACGAAAGTTAAATAAACGCGTGTAAAATGGAATAAAATAAATATTCATTTATTTAATAAGAAGGTTAAAAATAATTGTTGAAGGAAATAGTCTTTGCATAGTTTTTGTTCTATAATGGTGATACGTTAATTAATTTTTGTCAGATGCTAATTGTTGGAATACGTAAATTTTACATTAGCTGAAATGATATTTTATCATGTTTTCATGCATCCATAGTTCAGTAAAAGAATAATTTCAAAAACTAAAATAGAGTTATTTTAATAGTTAATAATAATAAAAAGTAAAATAGAATTATTTTACTTTACTGTCTATACTTACTTTATTAATTTGATATGATTGGAGTTTTTTTGGGATTTTCAGCAACAAAGGCTATTATCCCCTATTCATTCCAATCCGAAATCAAAAAAGAGATGAAAATTGCCGTCTAAAGACGGGCTAAAAATATTGCCGATCTGATTCGGTCAAGAGAAAAAAAAAATGGCACCCTCCTAGAAAGGCCTCCATATTCTTTTTCCTTACTTTATTATTCACTGTCATTCATAATTCAACAAACAAACTGACTGAACAACACCAGTTTTAAATAAACAAAAGAACTTCGAATCTTCAACCCGGAAACCTCATAGCATGATAATATTATTTATTTATTTAAAGAAAAGCACACTACAGAGAAAACTCCATTTACATAGTGTTATAAACACATAACAAACACACAAAGAACAAAAGCCACAGTAAGTAAATAAAAAAAAATGCGCTAGAAAACAAAAAGTTGAACACAGAGAATACACAAATTATAATATTAAAAAAATTATTTATCCTATCGACTGCGTTTTCATAATACTATTTTGTTGTCGTTTCTAAATCAAGTTTGTAAATTCATAAAATTATATTACAATACTAAAAAATGCGAGATACTTCCATTAGATTTTAAACAAAAGCGCGCAAGCAAATCTTGAAAGTTAAATATTTTTGACATTTAAATTTACTAATTTTTTTTTAGAATTAGATGTTCTTATACTGTGAAAGCCGTCTCCGCAAATAGACAGACTAACGAGCATTTCAACAGCGAATGAATGTTAAAAAATTATTGCATCAGCAGTTGCTTGACAAATTTTTAAAAAATTATTAAAATGGAGTCAATTCACGGTCACGTGACAAGCAAAAAATGACCGCGCCAAACGAAATTTTGACCATTCTGCGCATCTTTTGAGTGTCTCTCCGTAGCGGTAAGCACGCTGAAGTTGAAGAAGAATGCATAAAACCTTGTCTTCCAATATTCTTCAACCAAACTTGTAATAATTGAGAATTCTTGAGAGGAAACTTGGCAATCAGTTTTGGCTTTAACATTAAAGCATCCAGTTACACAGCAGTATCTCATGTTGATTCAAATATGGAAAGAAATAAGACTGAAAAGTTGAACAACTAAAAACGTAAATAAAGATTCCGCTTCGTAGCGCGGTGGAAGAAGTTAACGGCAGACACATCGGTATAAGTGGCGCGTATTAGTGCTTAGATGACATGCGCAGCTTAACTTGTCACGTGACCGTGAATTGACTCCATTGGAGAAAAAAAGCATTGAAATAAAATTTGCACCACTGAAAAACTAATTTCTTGAATTTTAAATTGGTGTAAAAGTGGCTTCAAAGTTATTGAGGAAAAAACCTTAAAATTTCGATTAATTTTTAATTTATCAAAAATCTAATTAAAATTTTGAAAAGCCCTTTCTTAGCGAATATCTATTACCCAAAAAATAACTTCTTGACAAAGATCTAGATCCAATGGTCTGCCCTATAGAACGTTTGGTAAGAGTTTTGCATCACGTATCACATTTTTACAGATAGTATGCCAGTCAGACGCATTTTCTTTTTTATTTATATTGTATTTTTTAATCTATACTTATAAAAGGCAATGTTTGTGTGCGTGTCTGCATGCGATGTCCAGACGAATCTATCTCACTTACAAGTTTGAAATTTGGTACACAGTAGTCTTAATGGCGACTCAATGCACCTCGAAGCCGAAATTTTAAAATTTAATCTAGAAAATTTTTTATTTAATGTTTTGAGTTGTTTTGGTTGATTTTTCGCACTAATTTCTCAATAGCATGGTTTCGGATAACTGTACGACAAAAATAGATACACCATCGGAAAGAGCACGCGATTTCCGTTCTAATGAAGTTAATTTTGAATTTCTAATGTAATTTACTGAATTTTAAAAAAATTTTTGAAAAATAGTCACTTTTATTGTAATTTTTAATAAAGATTTATTTAAATAGTCGCATCTGACGTTCTAACATCTCTATAATTTTCATTTTTTTTCAGCCTACAAATGGAACGTTTATGTCGGATTTAAAACAAGAACTATTAAAATATCTTTTTTCTTTTTTTAAAAATTAATTTTTCCCTGCTCGTTTCAAACAGTTTTTTCGTAGCGAGATTTAACAGCGAGAGCTTCTCCGGACCATCCCACAATGCATTGTTGCAACGTGACCTTCTTCGCGGCAGGTGACGTCATTCGCAAAGAAAAATAAGCGGGAATATCAATAATGTGTATTTTTTGTTTTGATTTTGTTTTCCAAACTTTTTCGTGCCATTGTGGGCCCTTTTCTTCACCCAAATTTTTGAAGTCCTGATTCCAAGGGCAACGCCGAGCGCGTACTGCTAGTTTGAGATAAAGCTATAGGATATTAAAACAACAAAATAAACTATAAAGAAAAGATTCATATCGATTTTTTTATTCCATTAAAAAAACGCACACACAGTTGACTAGTTTGCTCCTTTATTTCAAAACTAGATAGGCAAACAACAACAACAATAAAGAACCGATTGCAAAAATACAAAATATCTCTTCTGGGAAAAGCTATATAAAATTGCTTATCCTATAATCTATTCAACATCATAGTAATTCGGGCTACGTAGAATAACCCCTACTCTTTAGTTGACTTTTCCTCGTAAGTTATTCCATTATTCATATTTTGCAAACGATATTTGAAAACGCCGGTTTCCAATTCCCACATTTTCTTTCTTTCGCTGTCTAGGCCTCC
>BGPR01023339.1:0-18225 GCA_013235015.1 Araneus ventricosus | reverse complement strand
AACCAGAGTTATTCTGGTAAATTTATCAAATTAAATGGTCTAAATTATCATCTTATTGGTAATAGAACCAGAGTTATTCTGGTAAATTTATCAAATTAAATGGTCTAAATTACCATCTTATTTGGTAGTATTACCTTTGTGTACGGTAATAATACCAAATTCCATACCAAACAGAGTGGTAAATAAACGATATTTTTCTGGTTATTTTACCATAAAGTCATTACTAAACTGCTACGGTAAAAAATACCGTACTTTATGGTGTTCCATATGAGCCAGAGAATACGGTAAATTTTACCATATTCTGGTAGTTTTGACCAGAATTTTTTTTCAGTGTACCGACAACCATTCTGTTGCGGGAAAATTACCCGTTCTCCCACTCGTGATGTCACATTTCGCGAATCCGTTAACACGAAGCTTTCGAAATCGTTTGGGTACCGAAATCCCTAGCGAGTTTCAACCGTTTTTACTTTCTCGTATACGAAGTATACAAAGAGAAAGTATTGTAATCGTCAAAAAATTCGAACTCGAGATTTTGACGAGTCTCCACGTTTTAGACCTCCCTGAGTCCGAAAAACACAATTTTGAAATTATATCTGCCTGTGTGTCTGTATGTCTCTGTGTGTGTCTGTGAACACGATAACTGGGAAACTATTAAAGATAAAGAGATGAAATTTGGTATGTAGTCTTTAAACATAATTTGTAGGTTTATATCAAATTTTGGACAAAATCCGTCAGCGGGAAGTCTGTCTGTATGTATGTCCGCGGTCATGCGAACGCTATAATTCAAAAACTTGAATAGCTAGATGGATAAAATTTCATACACAGTTTTATCGTCATGAATGTAGGTCCGTATAAAAGTTTGGGTCAAATCCGTCAAAAGGTTGACTGTCTGTCAGTCTGTATAAGCGCATCTCCAACGAGTCCGCTATCTCCCCGCGCGTGCGTATTGAACGCAATCTTCTGTACACGATATTTATTGACTCCTGCTTGGCGCTTTTTTTCATCCGATTCTTCATGCGCATGCGTACTTGGTAGCAATCTGTGCACGCGGAAGGATTGCCCTTGAGCCAAGAAAGAGTAGAAATCGGTATTCATTTAATCGGAACGCATCTCTTCGAATTTGATTTTTTACCTAAATATTTTCTGATAGTCATTGGATCCTGGGTTACAATAGGTTCGAATTTTTTTATCCACGCGGGGGGAGGGGAAACAGCACCTTTTTCGAGAAGTATACGAGAAAGTTTAGGGGAGGCCACTCCCGCTGGTTTCCCACCGCGCTAAAGGCAAGCGAAAAGCACTTTTCGCTAGTGAGAAGGTTGTGTTGTTTATTTCGCGATACTTTAAATGATGGCTCTAGTTTTGATGTTAGCTCTTGCGCAAGAAGGGTTCCTTGCTTAAACACTTATTGATTACATCATATTTCATTGATAAGAGCATTTATTTACCTATGATTTCATGAAAAACAACTGTAAACAATATTCAAAAAGGTTGTTTTAATGTTTTATGCGTGAAGTACTCTCTGGAGTGTATTTGTCTTTATTAGATGCAAAATGATACAGTGATTATAGATGTAGTATTGAAAATAAACATTAAAAAAACTGAAACATATTTTATTGCATAAAAAAGCACATTCATATAAAGAGTCAATTCAATCTATGCATATCATATTCGAGAAATAAACAGATAAAACAATGACATAAGGTGTAAAAACACGATTCAATAGGAAGAAAAATTTATATTAGAGAAATATCAAAGATTTGTCTGTGAACAGTGCACAGTCTTCACTTATTAACCACTTATCTAACAAATTATGTGTTTGATAATGCTGTAAAAACCGCATATCTACAACCATTTGAACAAAAGTAAGTAGTTTTTATTAAAACAATATACCCACAGATCGACTCGACAGTCGATTTGTTCGTTTATCCTTCGAAATCAGAAAGAGGGCTCTCTTTTGATTGGTAGATCGTTTCCACTTCTCGTGCTCGCGGAAACGGTGAGAAATTACTCCCTTTGGTTTCACTCGGCGTTGGTGATAGATCTAAATTGAAGGTCACGACTATTTTCTCGCTGTATTTGAGTGCCCGCGAGCAAGAAGTATTCAGTTGGAATAATTGCCGGTAGAATCGTGATACAGCCCCTGTAAGCTGTTACTCCACTTATTGCCTTATCAAGGGGCGGTTTGTGCATAGAAACCCCCAACTGTTTTCAGAGTATAAATCTAATCACTGATTTATTTAATTTTGCTTGCCATGTCTAAATCCATCAACAATCTAATAGCGTTAATTTTAGTGTTCACCATCAATGTGCTGTAAGAAATCAAGTTTTATGTCAAAAATATCGACTAGATCAGCAACTGAATCGGAGCAAAATAAATCAGTATTCGCTTATCATTTTGGAGTAAATGCATGTTGAGCTGGTGAAATCAAGATTTACCCTGGTGAAAAAGCTTGGGAGAAAGAAATAAAATCTTTAGGCCTTTTTTATCCTTCTCATCAGCAGTTTTAAGGAGTTTTTTGATACTAATATGCTATGCACATTAAATATTTTAGAGTTGCATTATACAACGAAACGGCAAACGTAATAATGTGTTTTAAATATTGTTCATAACACTTTTTACGATTCAATAGAAACATTCAAATGTTTTCAGAGTATAAATATAATCACTGGTTTATTTAATTTTTTTGCCATATCTGAATCCATCAACAATCTAATAGCATTAATTTTAGTGTTCACCATCAATGTGCTGTAAGGAATCAAATTTTATGTAAAAAATATCGGTAGTAACTGAATCGGAAAAAATTAAAGCGAGCAAAATAAAACAGTATTCGCTTATCATTTTGGAGTAAATACATGTTGAGCTGGTGAAATCAAGATTTAACCTGGAGGAAAAGCTTAGGAGAAAGATAGACTTAGAATTTAAGGGCATCCTTTGGCCCCAAATAGCCCGTTGAATCCAGGGATTATTACTAATATAATAGCCCAGATCTGTCGAGCTGTATGACGTTGCAATAATAAAACTCACTGTGCTTACTGCGAGACACGTTAACAACATTATTTACCTATTTAAGTGCATTTCTGTTTTTTGATTTAAAGGTAATTGTCGTTCTAATTTCCAAATATTATAGCTCTAAATAGTCAAATAAATTTTTTTATCGAATGATATAAAATTTATCTCGCTATGATCAATAGTTTCCGAAATTTTTTTTAAATTATATTAATCATATATTTCAATTAATTTCTGGTTTCAATAGGAAAGTAGTAAATTACGTCAGTGGTATATCATGCGCGTGATATAGTTAGGACGCCACGATGCATCTGATTGTTTATTGCAATTGTGATGATATAATTTGATAATATTTTTTGGAAACGTTTGACGAGAAGAGAAGTGCTTTGTTTTGATAAGAATTTCTTAAATGAGTTCCTTTGAAATTTTAACATTTGACCTACCTTTCACAAGCTGAGAATTTCATGGTTATTGAATTATAATAAAATTGTTAAACAACGAAAAATACTTCACACGGAATGCTGTTTACCAAAATGTTTTTTGAATGAAAAATATGTAAATAAAAAATATTTCCTGTCATAAAACATGTTTATTTTATTTGTTTTCAATCAATGTTCAACATTTCTCTCGCATATATATCTATTTAATCACGTCAAATTTGACGGGGAATCTCTCGAATGAAGAGGCAATTTGTACCCTTCATACCATGACTTGTCATTTTATAGTAGGAGAAGGTGGTGTACCTTGGACATAAGTGTACCTTGAACCTATGCCGATTTTAGCGCCATCTGTATAGATGTATAGAAAATGTTATATGTATTTTGTACACTTGCCACCAGAGGTCCCAGTGTACCTGAACTTATTTGTCAAGGTGCTCATTTGAATGAATGAATCCTGAAAAAGGAAATTGACCCATCAAAAGTAATTTTTTTCCTGTTGAATTTTGTGTTAATAGTTCCTAAACATACATAAATTACTTTATAGTAAAATGCCTAACTTATAAAGCACAGTTTTAGATATAATAACATGTGTTAGAAATTATGTTAAGTCTAACCTCAATTTAGTAGTCAGCCATTTCCCATGAAATGGCCAAGTGGTGTACCTTGGTGCATGGCCACTACATGGTCTACCACTTATGTTGTGGAAAAATGTGATGTAATGTGGAAGTTACCACATCCCGTGTTGACTGGAGGATCTGAAAGGCAGCTTCGGAAATTAACATTTGGAATTGACTTGTCTATTACAATGTTGGTTAAGCGTACTCATAGGAATGAAACTGTTGCTGTAATAATTTTATATTCGGTCTAATCTAAGACCTCATTAAGTAAAAGTGCTCATTAACATTTTTCTGTAGCTAAAATACCAATAAATGTTTATGTTCAAACTATTCGGTTAGATTTTTAAAACCTAGAAATAGCTGGTCCAAGGTACACCATACCCAGAACCAAGGTACACTACCCATGGTGTACCTTGGTCCTATTTGCACTTTTTTTTAAATTGTAAATAATGCACTGAAATACTTTTTTAAAAAACCTACAAAAAATATATGTTGTGTATAAAGGCCTAAAATATGAAAGAAAAATCATTTTGTTACCTTTCTGTTAGTAATTATCCAATTAAAAAGTAAAAATGGGACCTAGGTACACCACCTTCCCCTACTACTATAATCGATGATATCCTGTCGATCTGATACGGACTAGTATGATTTTTTTACTTTGCTTGTCCTCCTTACTAAATTATTAATCTACTTGTAAAGCTTCACTTCTTTCAAAAATTGTCACTAGTTTGAAACTCAGATCTATTAATAAAAAATAATATAGTTTGTATATAGTTTTTTTTTAGTCTTACTGCAATAGCTTTTGAGGAAATAAATACTTAAACTGTAATCGTTGTTCAAAATGGGTATCCATAAAAGTAAGTACCTAAAGTTACGTTTTAACAGCATGCAATAAATTCTGTTAAATTATATGCTAAGTACTCATTCTTTTATCTTTGCCGACTTTCATGCAAAAACCTTTGCTTAATGCATTAACAGCCAAGGAAGTTTTAAAAAAATCTCAGAAACCCGTTTCCAAAGCACACCCTTCCTAGGGAGTCATGTTGCGCTAGTAATCGCCGAAAACGACGCAGACAAAACGTAAATAGAGTTAAATTACCTGATATGAAATGATTAAATTTCTATTTCAGAGGGTACTTAAATGGTAATTGGTAATTCATCGGTGATACAAGAAGAATGGATAAATAAATAAACAAACAAAAGAAGAGAAAGTGACGATAATTGCAGATTCGTTGCATCAATATTTGACACAAATAAGTTCTACACGAGGAAAGCCGCACATTTTCCGCCCGAAACAAACCGTATCTGATTCGCATTTTCTTTTCATCTCGGCATTTGAACGATCGTTTTCGAGATTTCAATGCCAAGCACCGAAACTGTCAGAACTAGCTTCCTCCAAAGAATAAGAAATGAGATGCTTCTTCTATGGGCTCTCTTTCTGTGAGCATCCAACGGGATTACGAGAATCTAGTGAACAACTCAATGTAGGATTGGGAAAACCGAAAACCGTTTTTTGTTTCGGTTAACCGGTTTTTTTCGCCTCAGTTTAAACCGGTTTTTTAATCAAAAAACCGGGTCGGAAGATAGGCTCGATTTTAGGATCGACTAGACTAAAATTTACTAAGTCATAAAGCTTTGAATTTCATCGTCTTAAGCCGATCACCGACAACCGCTTCCTCTCGGCGTCTGTTGGTTGGCGGATAACTGAAACAGTCTTTATGAACAGATAAATATTGGCCAATGGATTGATTTCCTGCAAAAACTATACTAATAACATTTTTTGTCTGAAAACAGTGCCTGTTTTTTGTAGCCAAAAATATTTATATTTAGTCGGAAGTTCCGTGGTTTCCGAAAGATTAGTATCTGCGTTGAATGATGTTGATTCCGATGAGAGGTGTCGACTCACGGATCAACTCATTGGTGAAAGGAGCAGATTAGATGAGAAATATTGATAATTGATAATATTGATAAATGTAATAAAAAAATTTGTCTATAATACTTACTTACTGCAATAACTACTCATTTATTATTATTACATATTGTATTAATTACTTATTTATAATCATCACTTATTGCATTAATTAATTATTGTATTAATACTTACTTATCATGTATTATTATTAATAAAAAATCTGTCCACAAACGTTGCTTTAAAAAAAACCCAAAACACCGGTTTAACCGAAAACCGTTTTTTTCTTCTCAAAAACCGCCATTCCTAACTAAATGTCCAATCGAAAAAGACCAAACATGAAACACGTGATATTCAAAGGCAACAGGGAGCAGGTAAACAAAGCCTGAGCTGATATGGGCCAAACAGAAGCTTCAATATATTATATACTAGCTGTTACCCGCGACTTCGTGCGCGAAGAATTTGAATTATTATTTTTTAAATTCACGAATGTAAATGTTTTGTTGCATTTTGAAAGGGGAAAGTAAAAGTTCTGACAGTTGATAATACTTAATTGGACGGCTGACAGGAGTGTACTGTACATGTATTCTGATATAGTCATGCAAATTGTTTATCTATGCAAATACACTTTTGTATTCCATGTTATTTGCACGGATGTAGAGGTTGCGTGGGCTGGACACACGTATACACGCCACATATAGCTGCCAATGCGAAAAATATATTTTCCCCAAATGTACGCCTACCACTTTCAGTGTCTGGCCCTGAGCCTGGCAAATGCTATTTTTAAAGGAATTTGTTACCTATTGAACTGAGATGATAAATCCTTCGGTATTATCGGAAGGCGTGGAATTGAAACACTCTCTCTTCTCCCTATATCAGTCATAACAGTAGCTTTCATGACGTTTGGACCTAGGTGTGTAATTTGTAACAGTGTGGCATTGCTCAGCCTCGGTGTATCGAGGTTACGTATTAGTAGTACTGGCACACCGACTTTCAATCTCGGCTTGTCGGAAGGTGCCCCTGACAATTCTAAGATGTTGAAGAGCTCTTCAAAATGTGATATTCCTTGTTAATGCCCATTACCGTATCTACAGATGGATATTCTGTAATATCTCACTGTGAAAATTAAACAAAACACCGAGAGAATAATTCACTAACGTCATTGGATCACTGTGTAACCATATTAAAAGCTGTAAATGCTACGGCAACAGGAAACCGGAAGTGTAAAGTCTCCTTTGTTGTTTATGGTCAAAGAAAGCAATATTAACTTTAACACTGGCAAAAGTCTGCTCGCGAAACAGTAATTTGGCTTGAAATTATTGCTATAAGAATAAAAAGTAATGTTAGAAATTAAGTTAAAAATATATTTTTAAACCTTAATAACAATCAGAGAAAACATTTCATCGCAATGGAATTAATAACATTAAAAAGATCATTTTCTGGTCTTTAAAATGGCATAAAAATAATTGTTGTCTAATAAATATTTCAGAAGTTATTGGCACAAAACGTCTAAGCATTAGGCTTAAAGGCGACTAATTTTCGTTATTTAATTAAATATCTTAAGAATTAATTAACTCTAAAAGTTGAAAATAGTACCTTTGACCTAGAAATATGATCTAGAATGTCGTGTGTAAATTTCATGTCGCTATCGTTCACCGTTTAGGAAGAGTTCTTGTGACCGACCGACAGACAGACAGACAGATACATGTAATTTCTGCCTTATTTTATGGATATTTATAAACATAAGCAAAATTTTCAGAAATAAAGGTAAATTAATTCAAAGTCTAACCATTTCCTAGCAACAGAGTAGCTATAAATTTGCGTTATTTCAAAATCGTCTGCACGTAAAACTTTAAAAAATGAATAAAAACTGAAGGAAAAATGTCACAGAAATAAAAATTGTATCGTTGCAAAGGTAAAATTTCGAACTGTAAGATGGTATAAAAATAATTGTTATCGGCCAATTTGTTCCGAAGTTACAGCGGAAAAAATGATCACTTGATAGTTGATTTTAAAAATAATTTATTCCACATGTTTTTGCATTCCTGAAGGATCACGTGACAGTTGATTGAAAAATAAAATAATTTTCATCGCGAATCGCGGAGTCAATGGGATTTCTTTGTTAATAATTTAATTGTTAACTGTAGTCAAAAATAATTAATTTAACGCGATTTCACCTGCCCTATGTCCGTTCTTGGGTTTCAAGCTTCAACTCTGCCAATTTTCATCCAAATCGGTTTTGTAGTTTGGTCGTGAAAGCGTAACAAACAGAGAGACAGACAGACAGACACACTTCCGCATTTATTATATTATTAAGGATGGACGGGAACAACCTACCGTTTTTTTTTTGTTTCAGTTAACCTGTTTTTTTTGTTTATTTATTTGTTCTGGTTATAACCGGTTATTTTTTAACCGGGCAAAAAACAAAACAGGATTGGAAAAGAGGCTCGATTTTAGGTTCCATTAGTCTAAAATTTACAAAGTTATGAAGCTTTGAATTTCATCATCTTAGGCCAATGAACGACAACCGCTTCCTCCAGGTGTTTGTCGGTTGGCGGATTACTGAAAGAGTCTTTATGAATAGATAAATATTGGCCAATGGATTGATTTCCTATAAAAACAGTATTAATAAAAAATTCTGTCTACAAACAGAGTTTGTTTTTTCATAAAAAAACAACCGAAAACCGGTTATTTTGAGCGGTTATAAAAACCTGAATAACCGCCATCCCTAATATTTTAGCAATTCTAGTTTCTCTCAAAAATTGCGGTAGAAAAGCAACAGCAACAAAACAATTTTTCCACAGCAACAAAACAATTTTTTTTCCGGAGGTTCCTCACTCTCACAATTTTTCTTATTTCCAAAGAAATCATTTCTGTGGTCGAGTCAAAGTTTTGGATTGACGGGTCACAGGTTTGAGCACCGATTACACCAAACATCCATAAAGATAAAAGATTTGCTCTATAAATTTAATAGAAAACGTTATTTAAAACACATTTCATGAGTGTACTAAAGAGTAGAAAGTTTTTAGTTTAATTATTTTCCACTTTTTAGTCTTTACTGTGTAATTCATTATTATGAATATTATAAAAATCTATATATATTTTATATTAATTTATATACTAATATTCATTATTGTAAGTCATTATTATAAATATTACAATATATTTTTCACACATTCACTACCAGGTGTTGCCACTAATACGGATATATATATATTATATTCATTTATATATTTATATTCATTATTGTAAATCATTATTATAAATATTATAATATATTTTTCACAAATTCACTACCAGGTGTTGCCACTTATACGGATATATATATATATATATATATATATATATTATATTCATTTATATATTTATATTTGTGGCGGCCGTGAGAGGGCGTCTACTTCTACCAGAATCGAAGTGAAGTAATGCTTTTGAAATCGAGTATTTAAACGCCATCGAACCCGTCCACTAGTAGAGAACCAGAGAGAGAGACAAGACTAGCTCATTTAGAGTTTCAGTTTTCCCACTGGCAGCGCCAGTCTCAGACGTTAGAGATGTTTCTCCTTTTTGCTGACTTCGTTTCCTGTGACAACTGAAATAATTCGCCATGCAGTTCCAGTTCTCCTGCTGCTACAAGAATTGCCCTTCAGTTCCAACTAAAAGCCAACGAGAATGCTCCTAATCTTGTATTGTGTAGATCCTCTCAAGTGTGTGGAAGAATCCAGGAAACACGTCGCATCGAATTATGTCATCTAGCTCTGAGCATCTTATTTCCTTTTTGAGTTATTTTTACATTGTTGAATTTTATTAAAGATTAATTGTTATCCATCAAAACGTCTAATAATTTAGTGGAGTCAGACATATAAGCTGATGGTTACATATTCATTATTGTAAATCATTATTAGAAATATTATAATATATTTTTCACACATTCACTACCAGGTGTTGCCACTTATACGGATATATATATATATATTATATTCATTTATATATTTATATTCATTATTGTAAATCGTTATTATAAATATTATAATATATTTTTCACACATTCACTACCAGGTGTTGCCACTTATACGGATATATATATATATTATATTCATTTATATATTTATATGCATTATTGTAAATCATTATTATAAATATTATAATATATTTTTCACAAATTCACTACCAGGTATTGCCACTTATGCGGATTCAAATTTGAAATAAATCAATCGATTGACTCAGAGGTTCCTAACCTGTGATACGTGTACCCCTGGGGTACGCGAATGACCATTTGGGGGTACGCGAAATCAAATTTGTTAATGGGGGAAACAAGAAAAATTTAACATGAACAAGATTAAAAAAGTTAGAATTTTTTTCCAAGTAAATACTTGCTATTTAATAACTATACCACTTGAATAATTGATTATTACGAAGGGAAATTTTTAGCAATCCTTATGAGTTAAAACGAAATAATTACAATACAGGTTTCATCTGCTTTGACGTTGAATTAATACCATTGTAAAAATGGAATAAAATGCAAAATAAAAAATAAGCCCTGTAAATGATATTAATTCCGAGTCATTTCACTTTTAAGCTAACCTTAACATTATTGATAAAACTTTTTTATATAGACGGATGGGTTCGGGAGGTTGGATATGATAGTAGGGGGTACGGGAAAACAAAAAGAATAATCAAGGGGTACGCGAGGGAAAAAAGTTTGGGAAGCCCTGGATAAACTGAAAATTTAAAATTAATAAAATACTGTATTGTTATAGAGAATACACAGTGATTCAAAATTTGAAAACTCTAGTACATCTAGAAGTGAGTGAAAAATCAATTACAAAGTTTCATACTTACAAACATGAAATAAGCCAAGTTCAATAAAACTTTTTAATAAACATATTAAAAAAATATGTAGAGCAACCAAATGGTTTTCTGGCTGATGTTTTTTTTTACCCTTCACATTTTTCTTACTTGCGAGATAATCCTTCTGCGATGGCGTGATGGCAGAGTCTGTGTTTCGGAACCAGAGGGTCACAGGTTCGAGAACCGATTCCATCAAAGATACATGGAAAACCAGCGGGAGTGTTCTCCCCTAAACTTTCTCGTATACTTCCCCCAAAAGGTGCCGTTTCTACTTCCCCCGCGTGGCTAAAAAAATTCGAACCTACTGTTACCCAGAATCCAATGACTATCAGAAGATTTTTCATTATAGTGATTGAAAAATATCTAGGCAAAGAATTCAAAGGGATGCGTACCGATTAAAACGCATCTGTCGCACACTGCTCTTGCCGTCTCAAGGACAAACTGACGTAATGGCTCCTTCCGCGAGCACAGAAGCACGCATGCGTGTGGAGACAGCGGATTGGTTTCAATGGTAAATTATACAGACCAACAGACAGTCAACCCGTTGACGGATTTGGCCCAAAATTTTATACGGACCTACATTCATGACGGTAAAACTGTGTATAAAATTTTATCCATCTGGCTTTTCAAGTTTTTGAGTTATAGCGTTCGCATGACCCCGAACATACAGACAGACAGACTTCCCGTTGACGGATTTTGTCCAAAATTTGATAGAAACCTACAAATTATGTTTAAAGACCACATACCAAATTTCATCCCCGTAGCTCTAATAGTTTTCGAGTTATCGTGTTCACAGACACACATACAGACAGACATAATTCCAAAATTGTGTTTTTCGGAATCAGGGAGGTCTAAAACGTGGAGATTCGTCAAAATCTCGAGTTCGAATTTTTTGACGATGACAATACTTTCTCTTTGTATACTTCGTATACGAGAAAGTAAAAATCGACGGGAGGCTGTCTTTGCGGAACGGCCGCTGGGATTGAGGGGCGTAGGCTTACTCAACTGTGAATTCCTGTGACTAAAGTAGCTGTATGTGACTATTAACTCTATAATCTACAGTGACTATTAAATCTGTAGTCTATAGTGACTATTAGTCTAGTGTGACTATTATGTAAAATTCTTCGTGATTTTCACCAAATTTTGAACTACTGTGACTAAATCGTAATTACAAATTCTAAAATTCTTTTCGCAATCTTCAATATCTACCTTTCTCTGTTAAATGAAACTATAACCAACTCATTTGATATTTCATTGTTAGTTAACCTAAATTTCAGTAATTTTAAATTTAAAAGAGTAATTGTCGTTCTAATTTCAAATTTAATAGCTCTAAATTAGTGAAATAAAATTTGCTATCCATTGACGTAAAATTTATCTCGCTATGATCAATAGTTCCTGAGTAATGTTAAATGCTATTAATTATATATTTCAAATTAATTTCCATTTTTTAATAGAAAGTAGTAAATTACGTCAGTGGTCATGCGCGTGATATAGTTTGGACGCCACGATGCATATGATTATTTATTGCATTTGTGATAATATAATTTAATAATATTTTTTCGCAACGTTTGACAAGCAGAGAAGTGCTTTGTTTTGATTAGAATTTCGAAAAAGAATTCCTTTGAAATTTTAACTTTTGACTTACGTTTGACCAGCTGAGAATTTCATGGTTATTGAATTATATAAAATTGTTAAACAACGAAAAATACTTCACACGGAATATTGTTTACCAAAAGGTTTTTTGAATAAAGACATATGTAAATAATATTTAAATAAAAAAATATTTCCTGTCATAAATCATATGTTTAGTTTATTTGTTTTCAATCAATGTTATACATTTCTCTTGCATATATATCTATTTAAACACGTCAAATTTGATTGGAAATCGATCGAATGAAGAGGCAATTTGCAACTGTCATACCATGACGAGTAATTTTTTCTAGCGTTAAAAATAACCGTATTTAGAAATATTATTCAAAAAGTGCGTTTTTTCATTAATTTTATGCATTATTGAAATTTTAACTTTTGATTTACGTTTGACAAGCTGAGAATTCCATGGTTATTGAATTATAATAAAAATTGTTAAACTACGAAAAATACTTCATGCGGAATGTAATTTACCAAGAGGTTTTTTGAATAAAGAAATATGTAAATAAAAAAATATTTCCTGTCATAAAACATATTTCTTTTATTTGTTTTAAATCAATGTTAAACATTTCTCTCGCATATATATCTATTTAAACACATCAAATTTGACGGGAAATCTCTCTAATGAAGAGGCAATTTGCACCCATCACACCATGATGGGTGATTTTCTAATTCTAATATAATATCCATCATACAAATTGACAGCGTTTATAACTTGATTGGCAAACTCTGCCATTGTTTACAAATATTACATTAAATGTCCTTGAGAACTACCAGTCTTGTTGCCATAACAGTGAAAATTGCATCAATTTTTTTTTTTAAAAAAAAGACCTTGATATGATATTCTCTGTAAGTGATGAAGCGATTTTCTTTTGCGGTCAGTCTTTTCCGTGTATGAAATATTTTACGTAATTCAAGATGATTTGATTTTTCAACATCAGCATGAAATAAGGAAGAAAGAACAATATCAACTAATGAACCTCGTTCGCAAATGAAAATATTCTTGCGTGTAAATAAAAATTTCTTATTTAATTCCTACAAATCAAACGTGTGTGTTTAATTTTTTCAAAAATATTTTATTCTCCTTGTTCTGATGATCAAAATTTTTAATTTTAGAAGAACTAGAAAAGAATTTTGAGCTTGCATATTCCTCCAACTCCCACGAATTTGACAGCGGCAAGTTTCTGTACAAATATTGGAGGTGATTTGGTTTGAGTACGAATTCATCACCAGATTTAAAAGTGGCACTAATTGATTTTTTAACATTATAATTTTTATAGGCTGGATATTGTCTGTAAATTGCATCATGTGACATGTATGATGCAAAAATTGTTGGAAACGCTGTAAAGGTCTGATCGTTGAATGTAGAGCCACCAAATTTGGTACGTATTTACTTCTTTGAGTACGAATTCATCACCTGATTTAAAAGTGACACTAATTGATTTTTTAACATGATCATGTTTATAGCCTGGATACTGTCCGCAAATTGCGTCATGTGACATGTAAGATGCAAAAATTGTTGGAAACGCTACACAGGTCAGACCGTTGAACGTAGATCCACCAAATTTGGACGTAGCTACTTCTTTGAGTACGAATTCCTCACCTGATGTAAAAGTGACACCAATTGATTTTTTAACGTGATAATGTTCATAGGCTGGATACTGTCTGCAAATTGCGTCATGTGACATCATGCAAAAATTGTTGGAAACGCTGTACAGGTCAGACCGTTGAACGTAGAGCCACCAAATTTGGTACGTAGTTACTTCTGTGAGTACGAATTTATCATCTGATGTAAAAGTGACACTAATAGATTTTTCAACATGATAATGTTTATAGGTTGGATACTGTCTGCAAATTGCATCATGTGACATGCATGATGCAAAAATTGTTGGAAACGCGGTACAGGTCAGATCGTTGAACGTAGAGCCACCAAATTTGGTACGTAGTTACTTATTTGAGTACGAATTCATCAGCTGATTTAAAAGTGACGCTAATTGCTTTTCTTAGCATGATAATGTTTATAGGCTGGATACTGTTAGTAAATTGCGTCATGTGACATGCATGATGCAAAAATCGTTGGAAACGCTGTGCAGGTCAGATCGTTGAACGTAGAGCCACCAAATTTCGTACGTAATTACTTCTTGGGTAGTAGGTGTTCATTAAGAAAATATTTTTAAAACTTTAATTCGATTTTTAATTAAAAATTATTCAAAATTCATCTTTTTTTCGTTACATTTGGAGAATATTATCGCATAAGAACCATTTTTGCTTCCACTTTAAAATTTAAAAAAAATTGCTTTCCAGTGATATTACTTTTACTTCCTTACACATTTTTTAAATCTAATTTTAACAGATCTTTAAAAATATTTTAAGTACATTTTACAACAATACTTTCCATTTTTTTAGTTTGTAGAGGGACGAGACTCATGTTTATATGAAATGCCGCTGTTGAAGAATTAATTCAATTTCAGGAGCCATTTTTATTAGATGGCTAAGTTCCACGACACAGTACATTAAAAGGTACAAGACACAAGACAGAGAATAACAACACAAGACAAGTACACAGAAGAAGAAGAGAGAGAGGCATCATGGGAAAAACCCGGATGGCTCTAATAGCGCCACCTACCATAAAAAGGAGAAGGCAGTGAATTGTAACCGCTACAAGTTAATGCTTTTATAAAGACGGGCGTTGCGATGATTATTAAATACTTTTTTGTGTGTGCTGTCGTTACATATTTAAGAGTTAATTTTTGAAAATAATATAAAGACAGACAAAATAAGACTAAAACACTATTATTACCATGTTTCGGATCCTTTAATTTATTTTCTGAAGATAAATGATCAAATAATGAAGCGAAAAGAATTTGAAATTACCTTCTTCTTATAAATTTTTCCCGTTTCCAAGAATACTTGCCTTGATGGTTCTTAACCCACATTTTACCACATTAAGAAAAAATTAATATTTTTCCAAAAAAATTCTATCACAGACTAATGAGACATCAAGCAAAAGTATAAAGTTAAAACACTTAAGAAAACTTGATCGGTTGTCTTTTTACAAGCTGTCCTATATATAGGACGATGGTATAATCCACTACTACATGCTTTGCAGTCAAGCATCTTGGTTTACATGAAATGGTAGTAAACATTTAAAGCAAAGTCCTAAATTACATTTTTGGCAAATAGTTAAGTGTTTGCTTGTACAGTTTATAAGCTGTCATTGGCATTGTTTTCCATTTACTAGAAAGGGTTCACTTGGGAATTTGAAGTAATCTGGTTTTTTTTTGAATGCCCAAACTCATTCTTGCAACATTGCGATGTACACACCATCCCAGGTAGGCGATGAGTTCGAAGAAATTCGATGAGTTCTACAGCTTGTTATGGAGAGAAAGTTTTTAATGTTTCTAAACCAGTGATGTCTCAAATACATTTTTGAATAATGGTCATTACCACTTTTTCCCTTGCATGGACGAAAAATATGTTTTTATGAGATTGCCCAACAAATCTACACCATTTTTGTACAAATTATACGAAACAACACAATGGTCTGTCTACTTTCTGCTTTCCACCCTTCATTCTTCTTTCTACTTTTTTAAAGCCTCTTTTGTCTTCAAAATTGGTGATAAATGATACAACTCTATTGTCAATCCATCGAACAGCTGCAATTTTATTAAAGGGCATTTTGAAATTCTATTCTCCTTAACTGTTCCCGTAGCAAAGAAACGCTTGCTTCTGAGGGACCAAAAATATCACACGACGTAAACATATTATACTTAAAAATTTTATGGTTTGCAGGAGTTTCAACAACAGACAGTCAATTTTCAACGACTGTTTGGGCTAATGATTTCTTTTCTTTCTTTTCATAGTCATGCCACAATTGTTTTCAGAATTGCTTTACAGCCTGATATGATAAAATACATCGAAAGATGAGAGTATCCTTAGATTATATCCAAATATTACGGGGTTTCCTTTCATGTTCATTTTTCATATATGTCTTCCAAAATAGCTGATTATTCTTTCATCATTACTTAAATATTCAGGAAACACACCAAACTGTTGTGAAACTTTATTCAACAGTTTGGAAATTGGGCGTACTTTCTAATAGCGATTTGAATCAATAGCAATATTGTCATTGAAGTATAAATACATCTAGATATCTAAGTATCGCTTTCTTGACATTGTTTGTCTAACAAAAGTTGTTCCAGTATCAGGAGCATTTTCCCAGTACATTTTTTCTCTGGGTAAAATTTGACATCCGCTATAGAAAATTATAACCAAAACTTGTTTTAATTCATCAAATTTTAGACAAAAATCGTGAATATTTTTCTGTCAAGCATGCTTATAACCTTTTACCATAGCTGGACAATCATATTTTCAGCCATCATCTCGGGAAGTTCCAAGGTGATTTTTCTGAAATCATATCCGTAAAATAATTCAGGACCTGATCAAAATTTTGGTGAACAATTAATCGATGTAGGTGTTTAAACTTATTCAGCAGCATCCTTTTCCTTTAGAATTTCAATAGTCCCATCTGTTTCTTCTTGAATCTTTTCGTCAAAGTCAACATAGCCATGGTCAGTTCTGGTGCAGGCATCATCAATTTCTTCATCATCAGTGACAATTTTTGGATCAGGTGGTAATATTTGTATTATCATTTAAAGATCACTATCATCATATTCATCGGTTAATGACATTAAATACTCAAAAAGCTTTTACAGTTAAAAATATCCGACTCATTTCCAATACTTTTCTGGAAGGAATGGATGTAAAATCAGATCACACCTCGAACAGCAGTATTCTTTTCCCTACAAAAGATAGCGTCAGCACGTGACCAAAACTCTCGACCAAAGGAACAGCACAAATATATTACTCAAGACACACCTACAGGTTCATGTTCCAAGCAAAACAGATGTTATTGAGTTTTGCAATAAGTAAAACATAGATATTCTAATCATTTTTCCCGAAATTTGAAACGCCTTTGTATGGGTGTGCATAGTAGGGTATTTTACTATCGTCCTATATATAGGACGGCACCTAAAAGCTTTGTAAAACCAGTTTGAATATAGCTTTTTGTTTGCAAATTTTACTCAGAAATAACATATAAGACTTGTCATGAATAAATTTGAAAAAAAATCTTGCATTAATTTCTCATAATTAATTAAAAGAAAAATATAATTCATGTCAAATAAAGTAGCAAAAATTAGCCAAATTCAAAATTCTTAAAAAAATAAAAAAATGATCAAAATTGAACTTAAAAAGACAATAAATTGCCTTTATCAATCTTAAAATATATTTTAGAAGCGGAAAATAAATTAAAAATGCGATATTGGCTATGAAAATTTGACAAATCCGAGCTGTCCTATATATAGGACGATGGTAAAATACGGGTTAAACTGATTATTTCTTCGATTGAGTTCGCCTTTTACGCCTTCCTGCATCGCAAACATTGTGGTTGTTGATGATCCCCGAAGATCAGCAGAGCTATATCAGTCCATGAGCCTGTGCACCCTAAAGAAATCCAAAATCAACAGAGGATTACAAACAAGTTCCTGTTTGGAAAGCCCCAGGCATGCAAGAACACGATCAGGTGTGGCCTGTTCTGCAGTACATTTTGGGCAGATCTCAAAACACTTAGAATTATCAGAGAAAGTCAAACTTATGATATGCCCACTTAGGAAGCGAGTAAGAGTTGTTTGGTCGCGTCTGTTGCAGTCAATTGATAGACAGCCACCTGGTCGAGAACCCTGATACCAGTGATGC